>JAZBGX010000042.1:48151-61781 GCA_037414775.1 Zonitis immaculata
AGTATATAAATTTTAATTATTAACAGGAATCATCTACAATCAAATCAAATTGGAATTTGATTAATTGATCGATTTAGATGATTTCTGATAATATCAATTGATTTACAACGAAATTATAAATACTACCTGTATGATTTGTATCAGCATCTGTTTTGGTTGTCAACAATTGCCACAAAAACAAAACAAAACATTAATATATAAAGCAAAAACATTTATTAAGAAATACTAAATGAATTCAAAACAAAAATCTCAGGACTTGTTGTTTATATCTTTATGTTTAATTTTTGTTAATTTTATTTACAAAAAACACCACCAATTAGTTTTCATATAAACAAATCTACAACGAGACCTGAGTAATATCGAATATCTAATAAAATACTAAAACGAGGGATGATCCAAAAGTAATGACAGTCGATATAAAAAACCACTTGGTTCATCTCTTCTCCAGAGCATGGATTAAAAAATTCTTCTACAGCGGTCATCGCCTAGCTATTGTCTTCAAATTTCATACACCCGGAATGCTCCTTAAGCCGGGGTAAGAGGAAAAATTCCCTGGGAAATAGATCAAAACCCGTTTCTCGAATAGCAGCCATCGCAACTTTATCTTTGTTTGCGGGTGCGTTATTCTGATCAAACAGCTCCTTAACTCGCGGTTTACCTCGCCTTTTTTCCTTAATGGATTCCTGCAATCGTCTGGTCAGTAAAGAAAGAGCCATTTCCTTCAATTTTGAATGTCTTCCATGTCGTTTCTGTTCAGTCTCATTAAAGTTATGGATCCAGGTCTCGTCCATTTGACATAAATCTAGTTAAGGATTTGTTCGAATCAAGATTTGCTTTTGAAACGTCGACGCGTTTCCTCTTTTCTTTAACTGGCTACTTGAAGTGCAGACAGCTGGTTCATCTGAAGTTTGCCGTTGAGAAACCTACGAGCAGATCCCTATAAGTATCTCTTCAGTTATCTAGTACTAGATCTTCGGCATTTTTCACATTTTTGCCGGATGATCCTCCTAGACGAAGCTCGTTTTCTATGGAGTGACGCAGTCTCCCAATTACTTAGAAATTTTATGACGGCTCTGACTTTTCGTGTTATAACTCTCTGATTACTCCTATTCAAATGAATGTAACTCGTTATCATTTTTTTTTAATTATTTAGATTTTTGTTATCTCTACAAATATCCGATTATCATCAATTTTGGATCAACCCTCGTAGAATTTTATAAAATATACCGATATATTTATAGATAGAGCAATACAAACAAAAAAACATTATAGCAACTACTAAATAAGAAAATTATACCTGTAGGTGTTTTGGGGTCCTCATCTTAAAAAAGTCCAAAAGGGATGGAAGAGGAACAAACAATATTAAAAGTAAAAGAACATAACACAAAAAAAAAATTAATAATTCCAAATAAATCAAACAAAAATTAGTTATTAATAAAAATTAAAAAACAAAAAAAAACAGTTAATATTAAAAGCCGCATGCAAATATTAGTTTTTATCATGTTAAAAGTCTTGTATTATTAATAAATATTATTGTTTAAATTGTTATCATTCTAATAAAGATACCATGCAAATTGTTTGTTATACAACACCAACCTTCCAAGATTATTTAGATACCCTCGAACAATTTTAATTTTAATCTAGGCGTTATTTACAATTAATTTTTTTTTCTTCTAAAAAAAAAAATCTCACCTTTAGAACCATATAAAATCGGTATATGATCGGTAGCTAGACGTGTTTTTGTTTTTATACCAACTAATAATGGTGAACCACGTCGGGTAGCTACACATTCGCCAGGGAAATGTTTCGATTTAAAACATAACGCAAAAGCGCCTTCCTACAAATTATTTATCAATTTTTTTTTAATTATTAACTATATGGAGAATCAATTACCAATTGTTGTACAACATTTTCGACTAATTCCCTAAATGAATAACTTGGATGTTGTGTATAGAAATGATGTATTAATTTAGCAATAACCTCCGTATCTGTATCACTTTCAAATATATATCCTTTATTTTCTAAAAAAACTTTAACTTCTTTATAATTTGTTATAATACCATTATGTACAACAACAAAACTATTATTTTTATCGGAGCGTTGCGGATGGGAATTTGTTTCACTTGGTACACCATGTGTTGCCCAACGGGTATGTGCAATACCACAATGGGTATCTTCAATACCGTCCATATTCAATTCATTGGCCTCTAGATAAACCATCAATAAATATATTATTGTATAAAGAATATTTTTGTATCAAAAAACAAACAACTTACTGTTGTTGATTTCCTCTTCTAAAGAAGCGACTTTTCCAGTTTTTTTGATAACAGCCAAATTTTTAGCATCAGCTGAATCAACAGCAACTCCTATAAAATCAAAAACAAATCAATTCGATTTGATGAGTTGTTTTTTTGTAAATATTCCTTTACCTGCGGAATCATAGCCACGATATTCAAGACGTTTGAGGCCATTTACCAATATTGAAAGTATATAACGACGGTCTTTCGGTGTCGAATGGTTCAAATAAGCAAAAATTCCTACAACAACAACAACAACAATATTTTATAAAATAGAAAATTTATTTCTGTTATTTCCAGTAAAAGGTCTTTGAGCTGTGTAAGTCAAGGCTGATTATCATTAAAAAAAAAAGTTCATATAGGAAGAAAAAAACTTCAAGTTCATTTTACTTTCATTTTCAGGCGTTCTTTTTTTTTTTGTTGAAATTCTGCACAAATTTAGAATGCCAAGGACAACGTGTTATCATTAAATATTCGAAAAAATCTAATCAAAGAAAGTGAAAATGTTGGTGTAATAATAACAATAAGACCAGTTTTAGCGACCTTTACAATATACTTTCTATAATATTCATTTTTTTTATGAATATTATCTATTTAGAAGAAAAAAAAAACAAAACAATAATAATTGGAATTCTTATCAGTTCTATTCCAAAAATTTATGTTGCAATTGTGCATTTTTCCAAATGAAAATCTAGATATAATTTATCAAAGTTTTTCAATTGAGTAGAATTCAAAGAAAATTGATGTCGCAGGAAAATCTAAATACTCAAGTGTGATAGTGATAATAACAAGGAAATTCTTAATCTTGTCTTATTGTTAGATTATGCTAAATTTTCTGTGGATATTTAAAATTCTAATAGGATAATATTGAAAATAAAAACAAAAAACTCGTATATTGTCGCACCCATTTCTATACCATAATCCACCAATATAATCTTGAATAATTTATACATAAATCGCCCAATTACAATAATAATTCCAAATTGATAATTCAAATAAGAACTTTCACTTGCAGAATTGAGCAAAACGACACACAAAAAAGAGTACTTATATAATTTAATATTAAAACAAAAACAAACAAAAAAAAACAATAGAAAGTTGATGATAAATTCATTGATAATAGAAATATAATATAGGGGTTGTTTCTTGTAATTTCAATTCTAGTAGGCTGATGTCAATTTTAAATTGTCAGAAAAAAAGTAGGTTATGTTGTTTTTTTAAATTTGATAAATTCAAAAAAAAATAACTTACCACACATTTTAATGCCACGTAAGTTTCAAAATTTGATTCTCTATGAAATTCAGTGAAAGAAAATTCAATTCAAAACATACACAAACACTTTCTTATAATAGACTGAATTGAAAATTGGTCACCTGTTTGTTTTTATATCCATATTGCAATTTGACATTTTTGACGTAACGTTAAAACGTCATGCAATAATCGATGGAGTAGTGGCAATTTTTTTTTTTTTAATCTTTTTCGAATTAATTGTATTTTTTTTTTGCGATAAATACAACACAAAGATAGGTAGGTACATCATGTAATTATATAAAATAGAGGTGGAAGAAGTGAAAGATAACGGAATTCAAACAAGGATATTCTATAGCAATGTTTACTATAGTGTGAACTGAGCTTAAGCTATTACTCTATAGTGAATTTCAACTCAAATGGAGTACGTTGCTTACATCGACAGAATTTGTGACGTGCCGCCTATTAGCGCAATCAGTTCAAGTAGCTTGTTTGGTTTGTAAACAAATGACGCGATAAGCCGGCGAGTTATATTGTATTTTATTTACACAAATTGCAATAGAAGCGTCACTAGTTTATTTATAATGAAATGTAATAAGAAAAATCATATATGTATATATCTCTTTTTTTTCCGTCTATTTTCTGGATCTTCCAATTGAGGAAATAAGAAAGAAGCGTTGGAGGATTTAACTGAGCTGTTTAAGGAAATATAGGTACTAAGATAGAGAGAACGATATAGGAGAGAGTGAGATGGAGCGACGACGAAGGAGTGAGGGGGTAAGAGAAAGATTGTCGTAAGGGGAGCGATGCGGGGAGGGAGATATCGAGAAAGAGTAATAGAAAGATATGTGGTGAGAATGATGTAGCGAGAGGGTAGTTTAAGAGGGGTAATCGAGAGGTAAACAGAGAGTGAGGGAGAGTTTGTTGAGAGGGTGATGTTGGGGGACAGAGGAAAAATGGAGTAAGATAGAGATATAGAGGGTAGGGGAGATATTGAGTGAGGAGATGGATAGAGAGTGAGCGATATAGGGCGAGAGATAAAGTGTAGGAGAGGAAGGGATGAAGTGAGAAAGCAAAAATTGTATATAAGAGAGATAGGAAGAGATATGGAGAGAAAGGGTGGATAAAAAGATGAAAAGAGATAGATAGGAAGATGGAGCGATGGAGTCATAGAAAGAGGCAAGATGAAATCACGGAGGATGAGATAGGAATAGGAATAGAGACAAAGAAGCGAACAAATAGAGAAGGATGTGGGAGAGACAAGAGATAGATATGGAGAGGAATTAATGGACCAAATAAAGATATGGTAAGAGAGAAAACTGAGTGAAGGAAAAATAGAGAATGCATCGCAGTGAGTACTTGAATTGATTGAAGTAACCGAAACGAGAAACTTGAAAGGCGCCCAGGTACTTTTTATTATTTAAGTGCTTTTTTTCTCTCTCTCTCGATAATCCCCTAATTGAATTTTGAACGGAAATAAACAATTCCAGATAAATAATTTCATCATAATTAGGTAATAACAACATAAAAAAAAAAAAATTAAAATAAAATACAAGGAATTAAATAAAGAGAAACAAATTTTATTGCTCTAATAATAATAATAACGTTAAATATTTACACACAAATAAAATTATAAAATAGAATATTACAAAATATATATATATATGTATGTATATATCTATATAGATTTTTTTAGATTAAAAAAAAAAAAATGTAATTCCAGTACATAATATCAATATTTCCAAATTTTAATTTCTTTACTTCATTTAAAAGAAAATTTACCGACTATTACTTTAAATACACAATAAAATTATTGTGATAATCCCTATTGATATAAAAACGTACACATAAAGATTGACAATAAATACTTGTACAAAAATAATTGCAATAATAATAATAATTTAAAAGAAAGAAGAAAAAACATTATACCTTAACTTATAAATTATAGAAATCCTAATTATATATCTATATATATATACATATACAATAATCAAAACATTTACAATTAGTTTTTTGATAATATTAAGCTTAATGCATATAATTAAATAAATAAATTGATTAAAACAACAAATTATTATAATAGTTTTGATTGCTTTAAAACGCAACCTTTTAGCAATTCTCAATTATAATTTTACATATTTTAAAATATAGAAAAATACGTTTGTGCACAACCATCAATCAATCAATTGATAATAATAATAATAATAATAAAAAGATTATATTCTTATAATCCCCTATATCAGAATCAAGTGCATTCTGATATAATACATAAAACAAAAACCAACAAAAATAAATAATACAAATAAATATCCAAGGACAAACGTACATTACATTAAATTCTATATAACTATATACAATCATTATTTAATTATTATTTATAATCATAAGACTTGCTTTCTTTCTTTTGTTTTAACAATTTGATAAATACATTTCTCTAAAATCGAGAATTTCCATGGAAAAATATTACTATTGTAAATATTGGCATAATTTACAAAAAAAAAAAAAAGTACTCATCACTGGTTCTGTTTTCGCACAACTGAAATTAATAGTTTTACATACATATACACAAAGTCACCCATAATCCAATATAAACAAAACAACAATAATAATAATAATAATAATAACAATTAATCAGTCATTTGGAAAAAATACAAAAAGTTTGAACTTACAAATACATTTTTTGTTTTTGTTTTATCAAGAGATCATCAATTACCAAATATAATAAATTTGTAAATTTTCTTTTCTTTAAATTGATACCGAAATTCGTGTAGTTTAGAATAGACAATCACCCTGAGGCTACATTCATACTATATACCAACAATTTTATGTTAAATTCATGAATATATAAAATTATTCATCAATTCTCACACACTAATTATCCTTAATAATATAATAACTATTTAAATAATAACAACAAATAACAAATAATTTGAAAGATACAAGTTATTGATTGTCTTTTAATCATAATTATCAATATTTTGTAAATTATCTTTCAAATTATTAGAAGAAGAAAAAAATTGATAACAAATAAAATTATTAACAGTAATTATAAATTAGAAAAATAAAAACAAATTAATTATTTTGCGTTTCACTCATTTCCGATTCGGTATCAGAATTAGTTGAACTTGTTGTTGTTGTTGTTGTTTCTACAATCGGTGATGATTCAATATCATCATCATTTATAACAAATTTTTCATCAGGATCATAATAATATTCGGCACCAGGATATATATAACGACTTGGTTTTATTAAATAATATGAATTTGTTGGTAAACGATCAGCTAGACTTTTTTGTATTTTTGGTTGCCAACAATCTTTCATTGAAGTTTCATCTGTTCCATTTGTTGTTGATTCAATTGTTGTTGTTTGATTATTAAATTCGCTTGTTGTTTCTATTAGATCAGATGTAAAATTTGAATTTTCACCAATACCAGAATCTTTAGTTGAATCAACCGACATATGACGTTCTTTTATTTGTTTAATTGAATCAACTAAATTTTCATCGTATTGTTGTTGTTGTTGGATAATTGACATATCTTGATTTTTATCAATATTATTACAATTATAATTAAAGGAACTACAATTTGTACTAGAATTACATTGACATAAATCATCAAATGTACAATTTGGCTCGGTTCTCAATAATTGATCACAAACAACGCCCCCTATTATTGCTGTAGTTTTCTCTTGTTCTAAAGGTAGTAGATGTTGAGCTTCTTGTAAAATTGTTTCATCAAACACACCCTCTTTCCAAACGCCACCAAACCTATACAAAAAAAAAAAAATCAAATAAATTATTTTATAAAAATATAAATAGAATGAAACTCACAAATGACAAAGATGATTAATGATAACATCACAGTCTCCTAATAATTCAACATCAAAATGACAATGCGGCAACAATTCACGATTAATTAATATTTGTGGTACATTTGATGGTAATGAACTTGGTATTAATGCAACAGGACGAACTTTTAATGAACTACCAATAACTAATAATAAATCACATTTTGTTTTATCATTAGCCATTGCTTCATGGAATGTATCTGGTAAACCTTCACCAAAAAATACAATATCAGGTTTCATTATACCAGATGATACTAATTCCGTATAATTTATAATATTATTTTCAACATTATCATTATTATTTGTTGATATTGAGATTTGATTTGGATGACATACTGGACATAACGGTATTTTTTGTTCTAATACAATATCACATATCTGATCAGCTGTTACTTTATGTCCACATTTTGTACATGTAGCTGTTGCAAATGAACCATGACATTCTATTACACGTTCAATATTTGCAACTTTTTCTAATGTATCGATATTTTGCGTATAATTACGTAAAAGTTTTTTGTGCTTTTCCAATAATTTTATAAAACTACAAAAACAAAAATAATTTAAAATAACAACAATAATTCAAAAAAAAACAAAAACAAAACCTACTTATGACAAGGGCTAGGTTTGAATTTCCCCGGATAAATATCTCTAGCAAATTTAAAGAATGGTCGAGGATCTTGACTAAAATAATTTATATCGAACATTGCTTGTGGATCAGGTAAATCGGGAAAATCAATTGCTAAACGTGAATAAATACCATCTCTAGAACGGAAATCTGGAATACCACAAGATACAGATACACCTGCACCAGTTAAAACAATTATATTTTGAGCTCCTACAAAATTAGAGATAAAAACAAACCATTATTGTTAATTTACTCGAATTATCCTCAATTTAATTACCTTTAATTAATCGTACAACATCATCGAGTGTATTAACATGCCGTAATTTATGCCGTCTTGGTGGTTCGGCTAACATATTAATTATTAATTTCCACAACGTCACTTCATCTACATATTGTGGAATTTGCTCTAAATCAACACCTAAATCATTCAATAAAATCCGTGGATTTACACCACTTTGCATTTGTTTCTGAATCTAAAATTATTACCATTATTATACAGATAATAATTATTCTTATTGTAAAAAAATACATACCCATATCATACTACCGGCCATTGGTTTCCAATCTTGTCCTGATAATTCCGATAAACCACTTAAATCACTTAAATGACTAACAGTTGAAGTATTATCATCTTCTTCATCATCATCATCATCATCATCACCGTCATCTTCATCATCATCAATACTATCTTGAGACGTTTCTGTCTGGTCATGATGTGATGATGGTGTTTGGAAAATTTCTGATAAATTTGATAAACATTCTTGTATATCACCACCAGAATCTGTATGTGGTGATGTTTGATGTGATGATGTAGGCATTGATTCTAATGTTGATGCTTCGTATCCAGAATCACAATCAGCGGAAACGGCTACATTTAACCAAAGAAAAAAAAACAATCAACAACTTGTAGTAATCGAAAAATTAAGGTTAAGAAATCATAACCAATAAAAATTATCAATTATAAATAATAGTTACATAAAAAAAAATACCGTATCATGATTTATAGAAGGTCGGTATTTTTATCAATTTTTTATTTTAATTATAAATTTTGGTAATTATTTTTTTGTATTGTATGGATGAATATATAAAATTTTGAATGCAGTGGACAATTTCATTCAGTAATTCTACTTGGTTATTCATTATTCACTGAAGAATTATAATAAATTAATATATTTTTCATTTTAGTTTATTTGAATTTTTTTCAAATCCACAGGAAACTACCTGTTCGGCCATGTTGTCCTTGACAAAGGTAAATAAAACTCCAAATGACTCTACGGAAATTTATTTAATTCGCTTTTGAAAAAATATGTCTTTATTTTTATTTATTTTTCGTAAATTAATGAAATAATTATGAATTTTAGAGAATTATTTTTTTATTAATTTCTATATAAAAAAATAAATACCACGCCCACCAAAATGTCAGACCGCCATCATGATTTCATAGCCTACTCTACTGCTTTGTTCCCGTGCACTTAACAAAGAACATGGTATGATTGGCCGCCATATTGGTAAATTGTAAAAATTTCATCCTAAACAATAATCAGAAAACAGATTTTCATGAAAATTTACCTTCAACAATATCAATCGGCCCAGTTGATTGTTGCGAAAATGTTGAAAATTGACTATTATTACACATAACACTAATATCGGCATGTTTTATATCATATTTCATACGTTTTGCACATGATTCGTGTTCACTATCAACATCAGGATAGGAATCCATCTTGGACACGAATAAAAATTGCGCGTTATGTTGACGAGTGAATCAAGTTGGCTAAAGGCAGACAAGCCAAACAAATTTCTTATATAGATTGTGGCGACATCTATTCAAATTATTCCGAGAATTACCCATAATTCTCTTTTCAACAGCAAGTCACAGAGCCTGCTGTGTGTTGAAATTGGAAAATTTATTGAATATACTTTTTTTTCGGGGAAAATCAATTAGTGTTTAGAAAAATCTTAATAGAAAATTGATCTTTTGAAAAACTCATACAAATCCACACAATATGCCGAAGAATAAAGGTATGTCGATATTTATTTGCTATTAATACGTTCCTATAGCATATTTCATGCGTTTACATTGCAAATGACAATTTCTAACAATAAGTCATTTTCCAATTAATTGGTTAATCGAATTTAATCGAAATTCTATAAATTCTAACTAAATCGAGTATTCGCTCTATTCCAAGGTAATATCACACCCATTTTTATGGTTAAAATTAACATTCAATTCTCTTCCAATTATAAGTATTAGGAATTTCTTTTTTAAACGATGATAATTATATTTGTTGTACTTGTTTATTGAATTGAAGTGTTGGGAGCCATCGAAATTTATCAATTTGTTTATTGCGTTATAGGTAAAGGAGGTAAAAATCGTCGACGTGGTAAGAATGAGAATGAAACAGAGAAACGTGAATTAGTATTTAAAGAGGATGGTCAAGAATATGCCCAAGTAACAAAAATGTTAGGTAATGGTCGTTTAGAAGCTATGTGTTTTGATGGTGTTAAACGTTTATGTCATATAAGAGGTAAATTACGTAAAAAAGTCTGGATAAATCAAGGTGATATAATATTAATTGGTTTACGTGATTATCAAGATGCAAAAGCTGATGTTATATTGAAATATACACCAGATGAAGCTAGAAATTTGAAAACATATGGTGAATTTCCAGAATCAGTTCGTATTAATGAAACTGTTACATTTGTTGAAGAAGGTTTCGATGAAGATATTGAATTTGGTGATGATATTAGTTCAGCTGATGAAGCTGATCCTGTCGACGGTGTAAGTTTAATAAATAATAATAATAATAATAATAATAATAACAAAAACATTCAAACGTTATCATTATATTTATTATTGTAGATCTGATGGCAACAACAACAAAATTTATTATCCGGTAAATTGTCAACACCGTTTTTATCTTCCAATATCATCAATCATAAATGGAACAACAATATCTTATCGGTTATAGTTAATAATAATGTTAGAAATATGTATTTGGTGTGACAGTTTTATGTACAATTTAACAAGTGCTTTTCTGTTAAGGAATGTATATTTTGTTAATTAGTTAGTACTTGTTAGACGTTTATTTAAAAAAAAAACAAACAAAAAAGCAAAACTAAGGTTGAATTGTTTAATTTTCGATTTTAGATAATGGATTTTTTTTATTTTCGTTTAAAATTTAGAGAAAAACTTGTAAAAATAAAATAATATTCAATAAACCAAATTATTATTTTTAATTAAAATCAATAAAATTGAGATTTGAGTTATTATTGTCCCTAATAGATGTCTCTACTGTTTTAGAGGTGTTAGAACTACTGGTTTAACCTATAAATTTTTTAAATTATGAATTTTCACGATAAAATTAGCGAATTTTGCTTGAATTTTTTCGATAAACTACCGAAAACTGGTAAACCAACAAATAAAGAATGGACTGTGCTATCTTGTATTGTTTTAGAACGAGATGGCGAAAAATTTGAAATGATTTCATTAGGTACCGGTTCCAAATGTATTGGATACGATAAAATGTCTGCAATTGGTGATATTCTGAATGATTCACATGCTGAAATTATCTGTCGACGTGCATTTTTGCGTTATATTTATGAATCAATATTATCCAATGATACAGATATTGTAAAATACTGCCAAGAGAATCGAAAATTCCGAATTAATAATGGTGTAAGATTTCATTTTTTTACAACACATGTACCGTGTGGGGATGCTGCAATTTTCCCAAAACAAAATCAAGACGATATCGGACAAATTATTGATAAACCAGATATATTACCAAATAAGCGTTGTCGAATTGTAGACGAAAAACAAATTGATATTCATCGGACTGGTGCTAAATGTATAGAATCGAATGATAATGATAGGAAATCGAGCGGTATGGATTATCATGTTTTAAATATGGTTCGTTTAAAGCCTGGCAGAGGTGTACAAACTTTATCCGTTTCTTGTAGTGACAAATTGACCAAATGGTGTTATCTTGGTGTACAAGGTGCTTTGCTTAGTTTGTTATTAGAGCGACCGATTTATTTGAGTAGTTTTACAATTGTTGGTGGAACTCCATTTGATTTAAATTCATTGAATAGAGCTTTTTTTGGTCGGCTAGGAAATATTAAATTAGAACCGCCTTATAGTTGCGAAAAATTGAAAATTGGACAATCAAAAGTCCAATTTCAGTTCAAAAAAATTGACTCAAAATCACCATGTCCTAGCAGTATCTACTGGTATAAAGGCTTCAATAAAAATAAGTTAATAGAAAATTTTATTAATCAAATTAGAATTTTCACATTTCATTTGAATTACAGATTGGAAATAGCTGTTGAAGGTAAACGCCAAGGAATTACAAAAAAACAAATAAATACAATTAAAGCTAGATTAAGACTGTGTAAAATCGAATTATTCAATTGTTTCGAACTAATTAGAAAACAATATAATTTATTAGAAAATGCCGAAAAACTGAATTATAAACAAACAAAATTATTAGCAACATCTTATCAAGAAAATTGGCAAATTCTTAAAAGAAAATTTGGTGTATGGACTGAAAAGAATGAGAATTTATTACAATTCCATCCCGATACAAATAAATAGATTTTAATTTATTTTTCTCGTTTATTTTGTTAATTATTGCAATTAGGCATGTAAAGCAGCTTTAACTTGAGCTTGTTGGAATTGATGCTGTAATTTCTGTAATGTTTCACGATGATTATCTTGTCGTTTCTCTAATTGTGTAATCAAATCGTCGACACGTTTAATTTCTTTATTAATATAATCCATACGTTTACTAACATTTTGTTTAGCTTCAATTAATTCACATTTAATCAATACCGGTCCAACAGATTTATAAACTTTCCCATCTTCTGGTAGAATATCCAATTCACCTTTAACAGTTAGATTTTCATTTAATTGACCATCAAGTTGTTGTCGTGTTGAAATAGCTCTTTGCAATTCTATAAATTGATTGTAATAAAAAGAATTAGGTTATATTTTTCTAAATATTTATTGTAATTTGTACCTTTTTGTGTATTTTTGAAACTATCCAATTCGGATTGTAATTTCCTTTGTAGATCTTCGCTCATTTTCATTTAATTTAAACACAATGATAAAGCACGTTTTTTTATATTTTGAAAAAAATCCAAAAATAGCAATTCAGTAAATGGTGAAAATAACAATTGACGTGTAGTTCAAATGTACCACTGATTATTAGTAGGTCGAATGTTTATCGTAAATTTTAAATTAAATAAACAAAAATGACGATAACTGATTATTATTATTGATTATATTTTGAATTTTTGTTTAATTCTATAGCGCAAATTTATTAATTGAATTACGGATAATCGTGAAAATTTTCAATAATTAATTTTTAGTGAAAACATTTGTATATTGGTAGCACTGAAAAATCACGAATTTTTTAATATTTCTTCAACCTCAGCGATCATAAAACGTGTATTGCAGTTTTTTCCATAAAAATTAATCAAAATAAATGTTGATTCATTCACGCAATTGTTATTAATCTTTAATTAATCAATTCAACGTTTATTATTGTATTAATATGGCTGGAAAAGTGATTAATACCTGTGATCCACCATCGTCTGCAAGTTCTGAAAG
>JAZBGX010000043.1:7222-41734 GCA_037414775.1 Zonitis immaculata
GTATGCGCGCGTGTGTGTGTGTAATAGCCTTAGTATATTCGCTTTCCACTTCCGCATAACATGTTATCACTTGTTATCAGTTCCATAGTATTTCCCTCGTCTCTAATAAAATACAGACGAGTGATTTACTGACCACCCCAAATGTGATATTAAAACTGTAAAACATTTATATTTGTCCCTTACTTGTCATAGAAAATTTCCGTATTCACTATCGATATAACAATAAAATATCAAAAAATATATCAATAAAAATGAATTTATTTCAAATTTAGTGAAAATTTGTTCACAACAGACTGGAAAATGTTTCAAAAATTTGCTATATTCCACCGATTTGGATTTTGAAATTTTTAAAACCTAAATATACAATCCTCTTAATACCCTAACGGCATGGGTATCAATATATCAATCTCTCTTCGTTGCTGTAGCATATTTAGTGACCGGATATGAGAGTCACATTGAAATCGAAAATGGAATTTTTCTTAGTTGTTTCTGGGACACGCAAAGTCTGCTCTTCTGCGAGCTTCTCCATGAGAAGTGAACCATCACCCTTGAGCTATATGACAAATAGCTGCGTCAACTTACCACTGCTTCAAGAGAAGAGGCCATAAGACGCATCGTGGTTCACTTACTACGGCTGGGATTTGATACTACACCCGGCTTATTCCCTAGACTTAGCACCATCAGAATACTATCTCTCCTCTTAAATGTGATTTTTTCAAATCTCAGACTCAAAAGTTGTGGACCGATGGCATTCAGTCTGTGTCTTTGAGGTGGACAAGTTATTGATACACAATTTTAGATTAAACTTGGTCAATTATTGAATGATCAACGAAAATTGAAATTGTTTCAAGTGTTTATTACTTTCTTGCCAACACAGTATTGTAAATGTTCCTTCACTAGAAGGTCTTTTATTAAACTATATTTTTCTTTTGTTTTTGTTTAAATTGAAAATCAAATTGTTCGGTTGAATGGTATCGTAATTTATAGACTCCTAAAATAGCCCAATTAAGGATCAAAGGATCGAACTGCTGGAGTTATGAACTGGAATAGAATATATTAGTATTATCAATATTAAAGCAACGATCAAAGAAGATTTCTAAAAAAAATAAAAAATGTAAAATATCGCACCTTCATATTTATTTTAAACGTAAATATATTTACCGCTCAAATTGACGATGTAGATTGTATAGCTCAGTAGATTTTATACAAAAAATTGAACACTTGAATAAGGTCCTTCAAGTTATTTGTTAAATGTACAGCATAAATCATCATGTTTATAAAAGGACCGTTATCACTATATATGTGGTTTCACTTATAAAGGACCATGTGTAACCCAAATGCAAATGAAAATCTTTTACTAATAGGGATAAAATCTTTTACTTTTCTTGTCCAATACAAAAACATAGATTATTATAACAACATTATTATATTCAACTTGACATAAGAAAACAAGCATCACTTCATTATTGTTGTTTATTTTTATAACCATCCTGCAATACTCTTATTTTTATTTTTTATTCAGTAGGTATATGATAAAACAATAATGTTCTCTTTGGGATTTTAGCGTCAACTTTATGGTTGACAGTTTGCTTCAACTTTGATGTGAACAACATCGAGATATATAAAAGTGCAAAAAAAATTAGATAAGAAAATTCCTGCCGTTTTCGTTTATTTGTCTTTTGGTAATTTTGAAATATTCAAAGATTTTCTTTATTGTTGTATATCAGTGAGTTCTCATAGATTTACTCTGGAATCTGAATAATCGAATTAATTGAACGTAATGAAATTGTTTTCTAAACACAAATAAATCGCATGTCTCAATTGTTAGTTCTCTAAAATCTAGAACGTTGGAGGCGATTTGTTCAGAAAAGCTAGTTTAGTTAAGTGCCTAGCGTGCTAGTTGAAATCTACTTCGACTACATGAACTATGGCGATTTAAATTTAAGAGGAAATGTTTCAAATATTTCAAATTACGTGCAACAATTACCATAAATTACAGTTGTTTTGTTAAGTGCTATCTTTATACAATATTTACAAATACTATTTAAATGAATACATTGGGGTGCTTTTATTAATATTGAATAATACAAAAGAAAGTTATTTTAATTCTGTGAATAACGAAATTGTTTCAACAGAAGAATCTTTTCTATGTTGAAAAATGCCGATTTAATTTAATCCTGAAAAGTTCTTTCGATTCTCATCAGCTTAAACAAAATCGTTTGATTAAAAACAAAAAAACAAAAAACAAACAATTCGGTGATTAAACTTGAAGTTTTCTATATATAAAGGAGATACTTAATATGTATTTTCTTTATTAAATCTTAAAAATATAATAGTCTTATATCAGAAGATGTTATGTCGTGATGTTGATGTTGCATTATATAGCACCTCTTTTGAAAGCGCGTTTACCAAACAACTTCTATCCGCTCTACCGGCCAAGCGCAATTTAACCGATAAAAATTCTATGAAAAGACGTCGTTTATTGTGAACTTACTAGTCTTTAGCCGTTTCCAATAGGACACACAAAACATTGTCTTTTGCTATATATAAAAAACAATCAAAACAAAAATAAAAGCCTCTTAGAAAAATAGCAAACTTTTCACTCTAACTTGTTAGAAACTGAATTTTATTTGGCCGGTAGTTTTTTGCTTTTTTTTCTAAACAAATGTAATTTTTTACTATAATTTTTGTTATACTTATACGAAATATAGAAGTAACTAGGCGTTTTTCTGTCAACTCATACGAAGCTTTTTCTTATTTCTTTTTAACAGTTTTCAAATATTACACAAATCAAAAAAACACAAAAAAAAATATTTTTATAATTCCAAAATAGTAAACAAATCGCAAAACAACATTGTTCCAATTCACTAAAAATTTCACTACTGAAGTAAAAAAAATCAATAAAGGTTTTTTTCTGGTGTATTTTTTCCAGTCATTACTGCAGGGAATGTTTTTGTTTTGATGTTTGATAAGAGGGCGGTTCTCCGTTTCTTCAAGAACAGGGAGAGAAAATACGTAATATAATAAAGATATTACCATCCCCATAATAAATTTCTACATTTTATAATTTTTTTCCTTTTTGTTTTTTTTTTTTTGAATAATAATAGATGGAAACGTGAGTATTCTTTTATTATAGGTATGTTAAAAAAATTGCTAGACATCATTATTTCTTTTGAACATATATTTATAAATATATTATTCATGAAATTATGTTTGGAATAGTTCGATGTCGTTATTAATTTCGTGAAAATAACGAATCTACTTCATCAAATATTCTTTTCATGAATTTGATGGGTAAATATGATTACTTGTCTACAGTATGTCAGTTTTAACTATAAAATCAATACAAAAGTAGTTTTACAACCATTAATAATTAAAATTTAATAGTTAAGTTGCATCTAGTGAATAGTCAAAGTTGACAAAAGCTAACAATTAGATTACAATGTGCTATAGAAAGTGGTCCACTAATAAGATTAGACCTGTGTGGCAACAGAACAACCAAACTTTTAATCTTATCAGTTTTCTAGCTACGCCCGATCAACTGACTCACCTGAGACATGTTTTCAATTTGAACTTTCTTCGATGAAATATGCACTTTATAGATTAACAAGAACAAGGGACGAATGTTCTATTGTATTTTCAAAATATAATATATGTCTGCGGCTTATCCTAATTCGTTGTTCTACTATTACTAACTATTCTAAGGCGTAGATTCAAAAAAAAAAAAATTAGTTTACATAAATTTCAAATGCTAAACAGTTGGGGGGCTCAACTTTGCATGGAAATAACTGAGATTTCACAAATAATATATTGCAAAGGTAGAATGAATTTATCCCTTATTTATTTATAGATTCAAATATGAAAAAATAAACTCGATCGATTGTCGATCTTAAATTAAAATAAATGGATAAGTACGATAACTTTTTCAAAGAATGTTAATTATTTGCACGAAATTAGATGTAATAATTTTACTGTCAATCATCGCAGTCATGTTATCAATTGCGGTAAAACCCACAAACAGGTAATATTAGAAAAGTTTCCTATTTTATTTTCAGTTATTTATTTATTTTGTTTAAATAAAGGAAGATTAAAGCAATCAATTATGATTGAAGTTTAGTTAGTTCTATATAATAATGAATACATATAGGTATATATGTATTATGGATTTGTTGAAATTTTTATAGAATTAGCCGAAATTTTGGGTCCATTAAATAATCATGTGAAATTATCAATAAAGAACTCCTTTCATATTAGTTGTAGTTTAATTGAATATTTATTAGAGAATTTTGAAACTAATTGACAGTTAATACTTTTATCCTTAAGCTGAGGATAACGATATAGAATTATAGATGCGGAACGTGCTTGATTTTTGATATTAGGTTGGCATAATGTGAAACGTAACTTAAGATAAAGAATGTACTTTTTCACATAAACCATTATCAAGACTCTTATCATTATCTTTATATTATACGAATACACAAGAAGCTTCTAATAAAAATTAATATCAAATATTCATTAATATCAAATATAAGCAATTTTAATTGTTGCTTTTAATCTGTAGCATTTTGAATTTATATGAACATAGGCAAAATATTAAATTAAATATAAGTACGTTAAAATTAATAAATATTCAAATGGTGATAGTAGTAATGTTTAGTTGGAAAACGTTTTCTGAAAACGTATAATTTTCACAACAATAGCCTTAACATTTTATGTTTGTAATGGATAAGTGTAATCTTGGGGCCATCTACGAACATTCATATCTGATTAGCTTATTTCTCTCCCTGTACGCTTTTAAATTGTATTTCCGCTATTCTCTTTTTCATTGCTAATGAAAATCTAAGATGATATCAAATTTACTGTTTTAACCTGTCATCAATTACGTTCAAACCAAAAAAAATGTTAAGAAAAAAGTGTTTTTGATAAACGAAAATCTTTCAGGCCATTTTATTTCGCCTGCCATTTTTTACTCAACAATCTGACATTCATTGAGCTGCCTACTAAGCTTTGATTTAATTTACTTTATAATTGTAATTATAATCAAAAAAGTTTATAAATTATGATGCTCTTAATTCATCAGAAGTACAATAAATTCTTCACACACATAGCTGGCTTAAGTGTTACATTAATTGATAAAAATGAAAATCTTGTCAATCATTATTATTATTATTATTATCATTATTGTTCTGGTCATTTATCAATAATCTGACAGTAATTGAGAAACCTACTAGGCATTGGTTTAACAATTTTTTTTTTAAACTATTAATCTTATTAAATTCTATTGAAAAATTACATAACTTGGTACATAATATTGTATTGTTACCAGCATCAGAAGTGTATGTAAGATTTCAGCTCGATTGGTTGAGTAGAAGTGGTTTAAAATTCAGTTGCAAGATTTTTCCCGTACATACTACATATCAAGTTGAATGAAAGCTTATAAGAGACCATACCATTCAGTGACATTCAGTGACAATTAATTTCCCTCCTCTAATTAACATTTGTAATTACTGTTTACAAGTGAGTAAACGTTATGCCTTGACATGTGATCTATGAAAACAAGAAAAACAAAAAAGTATCATTGATTAATTGCTGTTTCAATGACGCCTTGTCAATAGTCAAACTATTTTCTACCTTTATTCCTGTACAAATGTTTTCTAGTTCGATTCATTATCTCTACGTTATTGTTAAATAAACTGAAAACTAATTGAGCATTGACCTATGTCACAACCATATTTTCAAATAGTCTTTGTTTATCTACTGGAAAATATTTCAAATAGAATGAATTTTGGAAATTATCACAAAATTATGGAACTATTAGACAAATTGAACCATCTCTCATTGAAAATAATTATAATTATGGATTATCCGTTTTGAATAATATCCAATTAGAAAGAATATATTTTAAAACTACTGTCTTTTGTTTTGTTAATAAATGCAATACTCGTATACGAAAAACTTCAAGTTGCATCTCAATTTAAGACCTAGAATAATAGAAAATGTCTTTGTTGAATAATAATAGAATGAATTTTTATTTATTTCAACTAAAACTGATAGACAATGTAAATAAACTTGAAATAATTTAATTGAAATAAATGATTCTAGTTTAATATGAAGCTGGAAAAAATCAACGCTAAATCCAGATAAATTTGAATTTCGTACGAGTTTGTGTTTTCTATGATATGAGTGGATCTGTCAAATTTCTTAAGCCATATTTTCCTAGTAAAACAACAAATGTTTGGTAAAGAATTGGATTTTTTTTTAATTTGAAAAATTTACGACAAAGGAGGTTTGTTGAGTTCCTTTTATTTACCAAACTTTCCTCGGTGTCAACTTTTTCAATGAAATGTGGGGGAGCTCTTAGATTAAAAGGAGTTTTATAATTATTTACGTATAATATGAATACAGAGTTAACTGAAATAAATGGCACATCTCCCCTAAAATTAGCTAGAGCGTAGACTTTTCACAATACCAATTACACAAAGATAATGTTTCTTTATGAGTAATTATAATATGTTTTTGTGTTTCGATGTGAAACTTGTACTTTATGGAGACTAAAATTCTATTAAATTTATTATTATTTATTTCAATATAAAAATTAGAAAATTTGAAATATTATAAAATCGCTTTATAATATAAATTTGATAAAGCACATTTCAAGATTAATTTGATTTTATTGAATGATCACATTGAAAATATCATTTCTATATAGGAATGCTGCTAGATTTAGCCAAATACAAATTATTTTCCAAATGACCTATATATTCCCTGGAATGTGGTTATGATTTTTGATTTTCTATAATAAAAAAAAGGAAACTTATTATCTTTCACTTGAGTAACTCACAATCAGTACGTTTCCGGATTGAACACAAAAAGTAACATCATCAAATTGATAGGCCAGTCAAAAATTAGAAAATCTTAAAAGAATTCGAGTAACTAAATTAATTGAGGCATTTGATTTGATATAAAATTAAGATTCTGGTTCGTATTTTATGGTTTTAAATTGAATGAAACCTAATTTTGAATCGATTCACTCGAGCATTAGATCTCTACTTGACGCTTGTCACTTGTTTTACTCAATTTCAGTGGTAAAAATGAATGACTCCGTGCTTTTCAAGAGCTCGCGTCAGATCTGATTCAGAATACAATTAGTCAAAAATTTGCTTGTTGTCTCTATATTTAATTCGTGCTATAATTTGTGACGCTCCTTCTATAATTGATCCTAATTTGAGTTACAACTCATCTTTATGTCTACCTATTCGAAGCCAGATAGTTGTTAATTTGTATGAAATTGTAAGAACATGAAGAATTGATGATATATCTATCAATAATTCAACAACAAAATACAATGTAATTGATTCAATTTATGTTTATTTGATAAAAAATACATTTATTGTGGCTTAAAGACATCGTTATTTTTATTAGTTAAGTAAATAGATCATATTTATGATTGCTTTTATTGTACTATCATTTATATATCAAAATTATTATAAATTCTTTTAAGGCCTTAGCTATAAACAACTCACATATTACATACGTGCCTAAAATAGTTGGAATTTTATTGTCGACATTACTATTCCCGTCTGAAGTCAATAAAAATTTTCAACTGCTTCGATATAGGTAGGTAGTAGGTAAATATTTTTAACGCTCGTTTTTTGTAAAACTGTTTGAGAAAATTAAATGATTTCAAGTAACTAGAAACATTGCACGTACAAACCTGTTGATACATATCGAAATCACAATTTCAATAGTTATTCGATACAAGAATGATAATAATAATAATAATAATAATTACTTACTGTTTTATTTTGTAAAAGACCAATACGACAATCAATTGTTACAGTTGAACCAACTCTAGCTGTAATATTATGTGGCTCAGTTCCTTCTTCAAAAAATGGACCACCTCTAGCATCCGGTAAATGGTAATGTGGTATAGGAAATCCACGTCCCAAACTATGTCTTACTGGCTCTGTAGGTAATGTTGAATGATCCATACTAATTGTTAATGGTGTTGATTGTGACATAGCATCAATACTAATAGAAGTATGTTGAGTTAAATTTACCGCATCCGTACTAGATGGATAATCATCTTGTGGTGAATTATATTCAGTTAAGAGAGATATCGTACTTGTTTCATTGATTTCTATATCTGAAATAGAATATATTTATTAAGAACTTTTCATAATTTTAATTGTGAAACTTGAAAGGTAATTTTTTCTATCAAGAATAAAGAATTGATCATTTTTAATTGAAAATTCGTTCATTTCTTCTATCAATATTTGTTGAAAATTTCTCTTCAACCAATTCAAATTAATGTTAAATTTCTATTTTATCTTGAATCGATTCTAATATTTATTAAGCAAACGGGAATAGAACAATATTATAAATAACAAGTTTCTAGTAATAATAATAAACCAATATTTTTACAACGATTTATCGCTTTTTCTTCTATAATTTCGTTGGAATCTCTAGTGCAAAATAAATCTATCTTGTTCCCATAAGAATCCATGACAATTTTACTAGGAAACAATTTCGTTATTTATTTACACTTTTTTTTATTTTTATTTTTTGACAAATAGAAATGATTAACTTTCAACAAAACTACATATATAAATATAAATTATCATAAATGGCACAGATTGTAATTATCTCTAAAGTCATCCAACAAAAACTTAAGAACATATTTTGTATACACAAAATTCAGATAGTTGTGACAAGTATAATAAATATTCAAACGATGGACCTTGAATAAATTTGTAGCATTATATAAAAAGCTCAACTCTGAACATTGGCTTTGTTCCAAAGGAAATTTACAAGATCTGTAACGAAGGTTGTTAATTTTAACAATGACAAGGTTATAAAATAGAAGAAAAGCTTCATAAAAATCAATATTTCATTATTATTTCAATATAAATTATTAGCCCAATCATTGTAGCAAAAACTATTGAAATTTAAAGCTATGCAATTTTTCTAATAACAACTTTAACAGGATCTCAATTTTAGGGTGGATGTAACTTGCGTCACAAATTTCCCTGTTTGTGGTGAAAATTACGTAAATTGCCTCCAATTCAACTGGACACTAATGGGTGAATCAAGTCATTCAGATTTAATACAGGGTTCCTCAATAGTCTTGCCTTTTACGAAAACAATGGGCCATAGAAATAAAATTTTGGGATAAAAAGTCATTTGGAATTTTTTCACCTCAATTAATAATAATTAATTAAATTAAGAAGCAAGTCAGAGAAGTGTTTATATGGAATGAGCTATTGGACAGGGAAGGGCGGGCGTTCGCGCGCCAATGCTGATTGAATTTTATTCGATTGAATAAAAATTCAACAGTTTCTATGATTTGGTAATTGATTCAATTAATAATTGATTAAGGATTTTTTTGTCCCCTGTATATCCTCCCAGAAATAAGATAATCTAACAGGATTTGACTTGACTAGATCAGAGTGTTTGTGTTTCAAAATTATTTAGTTCTTTCCGCAACGTCTATTAGACAGTGACAATAACTGAAGCAAGTAATTGGGACGCAATTTACATATCTTTCTACAAACAGTAGCTTGCAATTTACCCAAAAAATTTTATATAGGACACAATTTAAATTTTCGCCTTTTTTATTTTCTTGTTATCTTAAATCTATTATTGGCGATATTCGCTAGATATTGACGAGATTATATAGCCAAATATATACATATATGCATTATTCAAGTTAAATTGAAGATTAAAACTAGACGTAAAGGAATTGATGTTAAATTTAACTTTCAAAATTTATAACATTACTATGTGATAGTGAATTATTTACATATACGTAATGTTTATTTTTCAACCAATTTAATTTGATTCCATTCCAATTTATAGAAAAATCGATTTTGAAACAGTAGGTGGATATTCAATTGATTTAAAATCGTATTTGTGTCCGACGATGCTTGTTATTATCGACCCGAATCACCATTGAAATGTTTTATTATAAGGGTCTCCATTAATAATAAATGGATCCAATTGCATAATATTTAGTATTTTATACAATAACTTGAGATTATTTAGATTTATTCTGAACTAAATAAATCATCATTAATTTTGAATATTTTTAGCCTAATTTCTTTTTTTTTTAATATGAGTTTATGTAAATTATGCCCTGAAAATGGTTTTTCATTTCACTGGAGTAACGATTCTCGTTTAAAAAAAAAAAACTTCTTCGTCATATATAGAATGCAGTTATAAATGTTATCTATTGGGGAGCAGCCCGGAATTAGACAAAACAAAAATAGTGGGATCGATACTGAACTGCAAAAGAATCCAGCCTATTATTTTAATTAAAATAAAATAACGAACTTATTTTCTAGTATATCTCATTGTTTCGTCTAACAATTCATTCTGTAGTTCATTCTTATAGTTTTATAACTTTAAAGATAAACTAGTGTTCTAGTTGATAGAAAAAAAATCGTACCAAGAAAAGGTAGAAACAGAAACATTGACAATAAGCTTAACTTTAAAATAGAGATTCATTTTACATTTGTATTATTCAGATTGTGGTATTGCAATAGTATTATTTTAGTCGTCTTAACTAAATATTCCAATTATATTTAGACTTTGACGATTATAATCAAGTCAAATTTTAATTAACAAATATTTGAATAGTAGAGAAATAAATAAATTTATATTATTTGCTTGTTAGTTTCAAAAACAGAAAAAGTTTTCAATAGGTTTTTACACTTTTATACCTATAAATAAATATAATAAATATAATAAATAGCCAAGTAATTCGAGTTCTTCAATTTTCCCCACCGTTATATCGTACAAGTTTTTTTATTCGATTATATTTTAAATCAACAATATAGACAGGATCAAAATCAGGATTGAGATCGTTCTCGACTCGATCTCACAATCAGTATTTTGACACATCAATTTCGTTGTTGTTGTTTTTTCGCCCAAGATCTTGTGCTGCCGAATATCACTGAAATAGCAATAAATTAAATTGGTTGGGCAACATTCCGGCATTCGTCATGAAAGGAAAACAGTTCAACAAACGAGATAACCTGGAAACGGACTTATATAAAGGTCTTTTAACAGACAAATGGGGAATTTCTATACAATCGAGATATCGACAATTTACCTAAACTTTGAAAAGAGATTATAGATTGTGATGGAAATAAATAAAGTGAATTTTGATGGTTAAAAGCATCAACGACACCTAAAAATAAAATATTCATGAAGCTTCCTATACTTTCTTAGAAGTTCCAGTTTATAAATAAATTTGATCAAAATATATTATTTTATGCAATATTTCGATATCATAAATTCATTATTTATATCTAAATTCATCGAAATCAATTCAAGTTCATATAAAAATCTTCTACATATATATGTATTGGGAATTTTCAACACAATTCGTGTGTTTAAAATCTGAATCCCATAAGAATAGTTATTCAAACTACAAAAGATAAAAAAAATTGTTTAACGAACAATGCGAATATTATAAATAATGAACAAGGAATTTGAAATATTTTTATTGAGTCAATATTAATTACTTTTTAATTAGTTTTTTTTTTTTTTCATCTGTAATTAATCACAATGAGTAAGAGAAGTGTATGTGTGAAAATCCAGATGTACGAGCAAAATCAATAAGAAAACGTCGTCGCCACAATAAAGTGAGACCTTAGATGAGGCATAAAAAATTACCACCTTAATGAAAAAAGGTTATTTATAAAAGATAAAAAACAAAAAACAACCAATCATATAATGGAGAATTATTCAAATGTTGCACTTCTTCAATTGTACATTTTATGATATTAATTATTTATGTTATATTGTTTGTTTGTTTTCATTTTTTTGGTTAAAATTAATCACCAGTTCAAATATCTATGATTTGTTTCTCAACAAGGATTTATCGTAAACGTTCTATAAATCATATTGTGATTGCCTGGACGAATGATTAATACATTACATAATACCATTTTGTAATTCGATTAATTTGAAATATGAGTTTGATATAAATTTCTAATTTTTTATTCTACGAGTAGAAGAATTAAAATAATAGAAAAAGAGTCCAAATATTAATAAGAGGGAAAAAATTAATTAAAAATCAACTTCTAACAATAAGTAACAAAGACAATAAAAAATATGACACTTATTGTTAAATTTTGATAAGGTTTGGTACATGGGTATTGAGAAATACTCATAAGTTAACTTTTAAAAACTAATTTTCCAAAACGGCTCTACATTTCTAAGAACAGTTGATTCGAAATTTCGTTTTGTTTTTCTTTTTCAATCCAAAAGTTGAGGAGTAATCAATTTTGTGTCATTATTTTATTTGTTTGTCTTTTTTTAGCCTTCACACCCTATATAATTAAACCTATAAATTTGCGGATTTGTTAGCTTGAATATAATTCTACCCTAAAGAAATATATTTTATAAAACAATTTTAACAGATATCAAATATATTATTTTTTATTTATGATTTAGACACGTATAAATTTGGATATTTATAGCATTTAATTATCGAAAGTCAAAAGATCACAAAATTTTCCGTTTTGGGGAAGAAAAAAAAATGACAATTGAAGCTCACTGTTTTAAAGCGTTTTAATGCAGAACGTTCGAAATTAATGAGATATATTGTTGATATTTTCGATATCAGAAATGTTATTAAGACATTAGAAAATTGCATATATAGGATCGCAACTTGAATTAATATTGAAATCAACAGAAAAGCATCAGAAAAGCAACATCCATTATCAACATTATAAACGTTGAATAAAAACAGATGAAATCAGATGGGACTGGAAAGCAAAGATCAAAGCTGAAAACAAAATAGACAGACCACTAGAAACGTGGGACAGCATTATAAGTAAAAGCCTCAAGAAAACTAAAATAATAAAAAAAAAGAAGATAGATGGTAAATGTGATTGTACAATAAAATGCAATGGAGAAAATGTATTCAAAGAAAATATGAAGAATTCATCATTTATGTTGATATTTCCATTATCATCATATTAACATTGAAAATTTTGATTGGTCTTGACTTACAAAAATATCTATTTTGAACGTAACTTATGATTTGTTTTTGATAAGCGAAAATAGTCTGAATTGTTTGTAGATTTATAGCGAAAACAGCTGAAAACTGGTATATCACAAGTGCTGGTTCATATTTCATTTAACAGGGCAAGTCTATTACGATGGTGTTTCACCCTCTATCTTGTTTTTATAGTTAATCAAGACTTGTATATAACATTTTTATTTATGAATTGTATTTTATAAGAAGTAATTTTTTTTTTTCGCTAAAAGATATGTCCTCTCAACATTATACTGAATCTATGAGAAACAATTCAATAAATGAGCGAAGTTCATATTTTATAATTTATCACTAATCAAATTTATAAATTGTAAAAAGTAAAACGGTACCCTTTAAGTCTGTTCATTTTAGGAGGCATATGACTTTCAAAATATTATGTCTTAACAAAAGTATTGATTTTCTTATATCCGGGAAACAATTAACAATCATCAACTTGAAAATTATCTATGTACAATATTAAAGATCAATAATGATGAGCTGTTATAAGTAGAATGTTAGGATTATAATAATTACAAAGCAAGAGGTTGATAATATTTTTATAATTATATTATCATTTATATGCATTTCAGTAGAAATCATAAATGCCGCAACTACTATACTAAACTTGAGTAATTCTTTCATTATTGCAACATGTTCGTTTAATGCAAAAAAATCATTATTTCCCTGATTCGAAATTTGATCTCAGATTTTCATAAAATATAATCTCAGAAGCTCACTGATTTTTTTAATTCTCACAATTACCATTTTGGTTTTAGCAAAATTTAGTTTAATTTCACTTCAAGTTGCTCATTTTTTGAGATTCTCCCTAAATTCTATTTAGAACAAATATTAAGTTAAACGTAACAAACTCTAGAAGTTCGTTAGGTAATTTTAATTAAATTAACTAAACATTTCAGTATTAGTAAAGTTTAACTATCGGAAATGTATGTATTAAAAAAAAAAAAAACAGACTTGTAAACCGAAATTTTTTCGATTTCTTTTCAATCATTTCCTATAATCATTATTCAAATATTTCACAATGAATGACAATTCCAATAATTTATAAAATTCCCAACCTAAAGGAAACTTGTTCTCAAGAACGATATAGGTATACGACAAACATTAATCAAATATTATAAATTCGTTAGTGTCAATTCATTTATAATTTATTTTTTGGGGATATTTTCGTTATTAATAAGCTGCTGCAATTTGAAATATTTGTTTATCCAATTTTCAACGTTTACCAAAGAAAAATAAGATTATTGGTTTCTAAAATTAAATATTTGATATTGAAATATAATACAAATTCATGTGGAATATATATGAAAAAAAAATACTAATCTTGATAATCTTACATTAGTAATATTTTGACAAATGCGTGAAATCGTATAATATGAAAATTTGAAATGCGTAATGTTTGCATTTATGTTCTACGGAAGTAGCAAACTTTATCTTATTTGACTTTGTTGAAATACATTAAAACATACTATACATACGATTTATAAAGGATGTTATACATTATATTATAATATACATATTTGTATGTATATATTCGTTTTCTAAGACTATAATTTGTTTTTGATTAGCTGGAATAATGTTACAGTTAACATTATTTTAGAATCAAATATAAATTTTGATGATTGTGAAAATCTAATATAATAAATAATAAATCAATAAATTGTATTATTTTAAATTTCAATGGTTCAAAATGTTCATTTCAATGTATATAATTGGGAATATATTTTTTTTTAATAGATATTCTTTTCTATTTAAGCTCTAATGACAATAATAATAATAATAATAAAGAATAAAAATATGAGAAAATAGATTGAATATGAAAAGAAATCAGAAAAGACAGATAGTCGATGATGGATTAGTACACTTTTATACAAAAGATTTTATTACATTTTTCTGTTACCGAAGCTTATTTTTTCAATCAATTTCTAACAATTATATAATGTTATGTTGTTATTACCAATAACAATATACGAATTTTTCAATTTCGTATACATATAATTCCAACCGACAACATGGCCAGTATTATTAATGACCGTCATCGTTTAGAGCTTTTTACAACTTCAGTTCATTTCAGTATTAAGTACCCTCTAGTTTTCTTTCGAATAGCATCCCATCACATTAGCCACATTTTCTAGAAAACGAAAGGAACGTTCAACAACAGACGGCAAACACAATAACCAAAGAAAAAATCCGCATAAGTAATTTTTAGCAAAAAAAGAGCTTCCAATTTAGAGAATACCTAAATGAAATTGAAATCTATCGAATTTCGATACTAACAATAAAATAGAGTATGATTTCTAAATTATAGAAGACTTATTTTTTATTATACTTACTTGATGTTCCTGATAAAAATAAAGCCCCATATAGGAGAAACATCGCGGCCGCTTTTATAGCAAAACCCACCATTTTCATTATCGGACTTCAAAATTACTCTGGAACCATCCCACCACTTTTATGCAACCTAAAACAAAGAGATTTTATTTAGTCGTTAAATTAAGGAAGAGGTTGATTTTTAAGTATTTATTTATCACCCATGTTTATTTAAATAAAGCTGAATTGGTTAAGTTTATCACCAGTCGTAAATTCACAATTCTAATCGATAATAATCTTTTTTTCTATAATAATTAAAAAGTAATTAAAAACATCAAGTCGCCATTTAACAGCAATTAACTTTAACTTCATGTATTAACTTCATAATTGTATAGATTTAATTTTTTAAATTGCTACTCTCAATATCGCTATATAAATTTTACGAGTTTGTTAGTTAGAAAATGTTTTCGATCCCTCTTTTATTTATATTTATCTAATAATTTATTATCGATAATTGATCGGAATTACATCAATTTTAATACAATTATATGAAGAGGTAGATAGGTATATAATTTTGTGTATCGATCCAATTTTTGTCGAGAGATAGTAGAAGAATTTGATAAATATTTTACATATCTCGATACTTTCTGGAGAATTTTTTTTTTACTGGATGAAATCTCAAATTTCAAGTAAGATGGAAATCAGCTGAGTTCTTCCATTGTAAAAGATAAATTGGGTTTTTTTTTTGAAAAAGACGATATTGTGTCGTAACAAAAACATTGATTTTCTCATATCCAAAAAATGAATGACAATCACCAGGTTGAAGATTATTGTTATGCAATAATAAGAAACAATCAATGAACTGTATGAGAAATCTGGACAAATTCAGGTAAAATTATGATATAAATTGATTAAAAAATGACTTAAAAGTCATAGAATAGAACATATGTAGAATTTTCTCATTATTATTGCAGCAGTTTTTGAGCCGAGCTTTCAAGAAGCTCGTTTCTTGCTTGGTTCGCCAATAGATGTTTCGTTTTGTTTTTTATGTAATCATTAAAATGTAATTAAAACATCAAGTCGTCGTTTCACTGGAATTAACTTCAACTTTATGCATTACACTTTAATAACAGAATAGATTGAGCTTTAGAATTGGTACATTCAATACCGCAATATAGATTTTCGAAAGTTTGTTAGTTAGGAAAGTTTATCGATTTTTTTTCTTCTTCTATTCGATTTACCCAATAATTTTCTTTCTCATTTAGCAAGCGGTTAAACTTGAGGGTACATAAATTTCAGTTAAACAATTTTATGTTTTCGATTTTTTATGTTGAGCCATATAAGTAGGTATATAATCTTGAGAGTAGCGATTGAATTTTGTGGGGTTTTCCATTTTGAAGAAAAGTGTAACAGAACAAATTTAAGAGGAGGTAAGAATACAGTATATTGCAATACATTTTAGTATGGAAAAAAAAACCTATAGTATTTTATGATAGTCTACCTGAATTTATAGGTACAAGTACATAAACTTCCGATCATATATGAAAAAAAAAAAAGAACCGTCTGAAAGATTTAGGAAAGAGATTTTTAAATATAGAGTGATATAATGTAGTAAAATCATCTTTCTTTTCACGTTTTCTTTGGTTGTACAGGATTTCTTTATTCAGAATAATGGATTTAGACTGATTTCCATATGTATATCAAACCATTTTCAACATGGTGTCTCTACCTATATCTACTGATAATTGATGAGAAATATATTCAAATTTGTATTAACATTATTTCACTTGGCTTTCCAATTCTTGCATAAGTGTAAAATTAAATTTATTTCATTACACTATTCAATAGTGACCATTGTTTAAATTAGTTCAGGAATTTAATAAAGTTTGGAATTATTCCAAATTCTACCATTCAGAGATTGGTATATAAATTTACATATAATTTTGATATAATATTAGAACAAATTACAAAAGACAAAATGAGTTATTAACAATTAATCAATTAATTTCATTTAATATTAAGACGAACGCAATTCACTCTTATATTAAATTTTATTTTTGTTTTTGTTTCTACATGTTAACTGTAAATTTCTCAATGTTTTCGCTTGGAATACAACAAAAATCGGTTTTATGTTGGAAAGATTCAAAATTATTTCAAATTAAATAGCACTCAGTTGGGCATTTTACCAAATTGAATAGCTCCTCTTTTATAATGAAATTTACAATATTATTCTACATTGAACTGTTATACTGAAAAAAAAATTATATATATCTGAATTTAATTTTGAAACATATTTTATCAATTATTATTTCATGGAATACTTATTAGAATTCGAGATACTATTTTTATCAAGAACATTTCAAATCATTTGATTCCATTTACAATCAGGAAGGGTCTTAATCGATGCAACGTATACAAATACAGATTGTTCTTTGTTAATTTAACATATATAGAGATATTTGGATTGTCAGAAACTTGAGGATTGACCACTGTCCATAAATATTCATTTATTTTACTTGTGATTCATATGAAACTGATGTCTATATGTATGTGATATAAAATTTCAAGAAGGCCCCAAAAAAAAAATAGCATTCTTGTATTGTATTGTGATAAAGTGATGAAATCCAACCTGAATAAACAGATTAATATACAGGTTGTTCAATTTGATAGTTTACCATTCTATTGTTTAAATAGTTTCAAAGCACTGATCAAAAATACTTTTCGAATCTTTGAATTCAACACCCTGTTACTCGATAAGAAGCCACATTTTATCAAAGTGATTTTGGTCAAATCTTAATATTTTGTGCCTACGATTCACCAGTTAAAATATTTCCATTATTAATGGAATATGCTGTATATAGTTGTATGGAGTAGTGCCGAATGATAGATAACATACAGGAAATTCACTGTGTGTAAGCAACTCTACATCTAACACTAACTTTATATAAAAATTTATTTTTTATAAAGAAATAAGGGGCATCAGAATTATTTTTAATAGATATATGATTGGAGATTGATCGATTTTATTTCAGAATGAAATCACATATAAGTAATAGATAACGTGGGTCTCTAGAATCGAATTCATAAATTTTTAAAGTCTCTTTTGAAATTGGGACGGAATCTGTTTAGTTGAAAATACAATTTCTTGAATAATCGAACTGTCTTCCAAAGTAGCTGTTATTGATGTTACGTCGAAATACGAACTGATTTCAACTGAAATTCAAACTTCTCTTTCAAAGTAACAAAGATTTTACTATTTTAATAGAACTGAATTTTAATAATAAATATATCTCTATGTAATAACAATTGTTAAATCGTTAATTAAATCTAATCGTTTATAGTTAAATTAAAGGAAGTAATGAGCGCGATATTTATAATCCATTTCACTAATTGTAAATAAAATACTTGTTGCATTAGGACAAATATCGCCATAATTTATAATTCAGAGATAATTCTAGCAGTATTGAGAATTATATTTATAACAATTATCATTTAAAGAAATAATGGTCCGTTCTTTCTTATTGTTTTTTCTTCATGGCTATTGTTGCGATGCAAGATAAATCATAACAATTTTCATTTGTGAATTCGTATTAAATTGAAAATCACCAATTCATTTCAACTCTCCATAGACATATAGTAGTTATATCTGGAAACTACTTTGTTTGTTACTACTGAAAAGATAATGTAGTTGTCAACGAATGGAATATAAATGTTTAACATTTCTCTGTTATTGTTTTGCTAGATTTTACTGAAAATCATGTATTCATTAATGTCTTTCCATTTGTAATTATTTAAAATAAAATAAAATTGAATAATAAAAAAATACATATATATATATATATATTGAATAGATTTTATTGTATAATCAATTTAGAAACTTCCTGACAGTTTGTCGTCGAGGAAATTGTATGATTTGGTTCGCTGCCTTTATTACTCTTCTAGTTTTTATTATGATATAATATTTTACTGCATTGTATTTTCTCTATTTCCGTATTTTTACGAGAATTATGATTGACAATTTTATAAAATCTACAATATGAATTATGATCATAATTCACTAGTAAAAATTTGTACATTACCAATTCCAAGAACATTACCTTGAGTGTCATTCTCTGAAATTGTCATATTACGTTTTCTATTATCCTACCCTGTAGCATTTTACCATAAAAGATTAATTTGAATTTCATTCTAAATATCCTTGAATTTTCCCCAGGAATGCATTATTTGGACTGAAGAAAACTACAAACTGGTATTTCTTTAAAACTAAAGTCATTAATTTAGCTAGTTTCTAACACAAACTTGATAGAATAAAAGCAAAAACGAACACAATCTTCGTACAAAACTATAACTAAACTACTCAATGAATGACTATTTGAAGATGTGAAAAAGTATTATATGTATATCTTTTTTTTGCTCTAAATATCGACAATATAAACTAACATTGAGCGTATTTAATGAGAAAATAAATGAAAAGTACAAATGAAAATCCTTGGTCTCGATATTAATAATATTAATATTTTGAGTGGAAAAATTAATAATAAACAAGAATGAGATCAAGAATTTCTAAAGAATTGTATCATTAATATTCTCTGAGTTTGAAAAGCTATTTATATTAATATGCGCTTATCGCTATATTTTTAATATCAAAATCCAAACAACTGTGTGCTCGTTTAAATTCATTAATCTATAAAAACGGCTTAATCTTATATTGACAGCTACTAAATAAATAAAAACATTATTTCCCTCGAATATTAATATATTTTTTCAATAAAACTAGAAATAAATTTTTTTCAGATATATCTCCATCGACTAATTATATTTCCCTTGATTTCTCGTCAAGCTTTGAAACTTTTTAAACTGAACCGATGAATTCCTTTTGATATAAAAATAATTAGAAGTAAGTTTCTATAAAAATTTATTAAGTAAATAATTAATGCTCTAATAGTTGTATATGGAATTCTTATTTATTTATTGATATGAGAAAAAATTTGCTACTTTTCCGTCTTTTTTTCCATAATACGCCATTAAATTTTATTACTGAAACATTTTCTATGTTACAACGATTTCAGTCCATTCACCAAAATATTTTATAGCTATTTTGACCTATTCTACAATTCTGGAACATAAGAATGATAATTTTCCATTTATTATCCAAACTTAGCGTCGAATAATTAGAACAATACGTAGCAGTTTCTTTTGTACTAAAACTGATGTAGTTATTCAAAACTAACTAATTACTAATTACACTTAGTTATTCTTCCAAGTATTTTCATTCAAGTTTATACCTTGAACTTTGATAATACAACATCGATGAATAGCACATTTTCCAATTTCTAATTCTTTTATAAAGAAAGCGTCAACTTTTTTTTTTAAATTTATCATTTATAAATAGAACTTTTGTAATATTTTCCTCTTAAGCGGGTGTCTATTATAATTTTTGCAATGGCCAAAAGTTATTTGCTATTTTTTTCTTCTTTATTGGTATAAACCTATTAAAACATGGACACTTAATGTTTGGTTTTCAGTTTAAATCATACAATTAACTAGAAATGTTCAATTTCGTGAAGTATGGTTTTGTTAGTTGGGGCGTTATTTGTTTTACGGTCGTCTCTATAGATTAAATCGAAATTAAGTTAGGTTAGATTTTGTTTAACTAACTAATCAAATAATGTAAATTTGTCTTGGATGTGGTTTTTATCAATAAATTATTCAATTGAATTTCAACCAAGTAACTTTAACAATTAATTTTAAAAATAAATTGAAATCAGCAACGACACGATTTTTGTTAAAAAAAAAGAAATAAATAAATGAAATGAACAAAAAAAGACATATAAAACACTTCATTCATCTAGGATGTACACTAACGATTCGATATATCCCATGATAGAACACAACTATGCTGAATCAAGTTCAAGAATAATACAATGCAATTTTCTGCGAATACGTTTTCTTCGGTAGAATGTCTAGATTTTTTTGAATTTTTTTTTCTTCTCCTTTTCATCTCTTATATTGCTTTGTTATTTTGGTATTCGTTCGTTTAGATTAACAAAAAACATCTTTGGACAAGTATAATGAAAATGTACAGCATTGACTACTCCTGGCAAATTGCTTTAAGGAAACAAAATAGGATTCGACCTCAGTATTACACTATCCAATAAAATTTAATTGTTTGATTGAAAGAATCAAAGAAAAATTTAATTTTTCAGCAATTTTTTCAATTTTAATGACAAAATAAAAATTACTTCATTGATTTTGATGAAAAGCCGTGATGTTTCTATTATCATATTGATTTATATAATATTCTGATCAAAACCTGTCATGAATGAGCACTTTTTCAATCGAATGTTGATACATTGTCAAATTAAGTAAATTCAATTTAAATCGAATTATCCTCCAATGATCCATAATAAAATACAATATACTGATGATTTTGAAATGATTTGAAACTTTATGGATATAAAAGCAAAATAAATTCAGAGCTTTATTAAACAAAATTGTAAAAAATATTGACGCAAAAATGGTGGATGCGCCAGGTCACATTATTGTATATTGCAATATGCAAAATCTACATTTAGATGTAAATATTTTCTGTTATTATCCTTATGAATGAACAAATAGAAAATATGAGAACTGTTAATTAATGCAATATTTAAACGGAACATTATTTGAAAAAGTTAAATTAAATATTTTAAGCATTCAAACCGACTACAGAAGTTTCGATTTTCTATTATGATTTATAATATTGTCGAATCGAATATCTCAAATGCTTATTGAAAACTGGACATGTTTTCAATTATATATTTGTAATATAATAATCTTTTCTCAGGAATATCGCTTGAATATGATCTAAATTGAAAAATAAAAAAAAAATAGGCAAAATATAATAAACTGGCAAGATTATCAAATATTTCATGTATAAAGAATGTTTTAATAAGTTGTTTCGATTTTCATCCATTATTTTCACCTGGTTATGGAAGCTTGTTTGTTAGAAGAAAAGCAAACCAGTCGAATTATGTCAGTTTCAAGTAATTGTTTCAATTGTACGGCCTACAATGAAATAACATGTAAATGGAATACGCTTTGTAATCTCAAAGTGCTAAGATCGATAGATATGAATAAGTGTCTCTGCAGTATAAGGACATATCATTTGTAAATTACGTGAGTCCCTTCACAATTTATATGATATAATATTTCCTTAACTTATATGGAATTTATAACTAAAAATGATTATATTTGAATTCTTTCAAAAAAATTGTTATTTGTAAAAAGCTTTTCAATTTAATACAATTTTGATTAGATTTATTATATACAGTTAGTTACTTAGATTTGGACGATATAGAAGACGCATTTCCACTAGTTCGAAAGAAAGATTACTATTGTGTGGCAAAAGAATCTTATCTATTATTTGAAGTAATAGAAATTTATTGGTCGTAGAGCTGTTTAAAAGATAATAGAAAATTAGATGGACTACAAAAAAATTCTTCATAATTCACATTCATTACGTATCAACTTGAAAATAGATTCAAATTATGAACATTAAAATGCAAACAATCGATATTCCATAAAAGATTCTTTACAAAAATAATACATATACATTTTCAAATCAACCCCCCCATGTATACGTTCTAAAGTACACAACGATGTACTTTGATGTTAATGTTGACTGGAAGATATATGAAAAAGGGAAATTTTTTTGACACATATAAATTGAGTTATATTTGTTCCATCGAATTTTGTCAACTCGAAATTCTTGTAACTGATGACGGGTCGATGATTAAGAGGATACAATTATCGAGTTTACTCTATTTCAAGTAAGACAATATATATGTGTGTGTGTGTGTTTGTTTTAATAATTTTAATAAATATCACATCTATATAACCATAATAATAGATTATATTTAATTTAGTTAAACATGGCCCTCGTTGACTAAGAATGTTGGTTAGGGGCGGTTTGCCAAGGTTTGCGAGATTGAAAAGGATGATAAAACATTACGGTTCAACTAAACTTATGTAGTGTCCCAGTCCAGTCCTCGGATTGAGGTCACAAGGTCGTCAACACAGCAGATATTTATTCTGGCGCCTACAAATTTAACGAAACAACGTTAATTTTGTTTGTATTTTATTTTGGTGGAATCCTTTTATAAATAGTCATTATGATAATTTTTTTTTTCCATTTACATATTTACAATGAATAAATTGTTATACAGAACAAGACATGGTGCATTGTGGTTTCCTGTCAGGTAGTTGAATAACGTATTTGGTTGAATATGTAAACTGTTGTTATTGTAACACCATCCTTCTCCGTGTCATATGCAAATCTATCATTTGACATTAATGTTATTAACGTATGACATTCCTCAGTTCCAATGAGCACAGCCCCTTCAACTAATCTACAACCCGAAAATTATTCAACTATTGGCCAACCAACTATCATCAATTATGGGCATTATTAAATTCAACTTATATCCATTCAAAATAGTTGTTACTAAAACTAACAACGTATTTACACAAATTTACATAGATCCCATAATATCAAGCTTCGCATAATTTGGAAAAATGGTTTATTCAGAACGGAATTGATAAAAGCTAATATTTGTTGGACATTTAAAAAATTTTAATTGAAAGATAATTTTCGAAATTATGAAAAATCTTTTGTTTGAATAAAAAATTAGCAAAATTTCAATTTTTGTTAAAATAAATAAAACGAAATTATCACAGTAAAACTGAAAATAGATCATTTATAACATTTATGTTCTAAATACTGTAAAATCCTTGATGAAAGTCAAATATTTGACTGATTTTTTTGAAAAATAGAAAGTTCCCCAGAAAACTTTACCGTTAACATAAATATCACTACTCCGGAAAGTTTTATTTACAAACTTAAAATATTTACTGAAAAAATATTTACATTTTTTGAAAAAGATTACTTAAGAAAAAATTAGTGTTAAATCAAGAAAATCTCGATATTCCTTTGGTGAAAAATATTGAAATATTTTTTCCATTGTAAAACCATAATAATTGAAATAGATAAAATAAAATAGAAATCATTACAAATGATAAATATCTAGAGTACATATATTCGAACAATAGAAGCCAAGTTTAATAACAAAGAGCCACTACCACTACTATTTTATGAGGATAGCTTGAACAAACTTTGTTTATGCGGATGTTAAATGCTGATCATACACCCTATTGTTCGTTTATCTATTTAGAAAATTTCGTTACACATCATCAATAAGTTATTAAAATCAATTATTATCATATTTAATAATGATTATAAGCCAATGGGTCATATTTAACAAAATCTGATGACCACAAACTTTTTAAAACTAATTCAATCTAATTTGGATTCAATTACTGAAATTTAAATCTGATAGTGTTCCTATCTTCACCAACACTAAATCGAAAACTAAACAGCTTATCTGATTCAAATTAAACTAATGCAAAACTTTGTTGATCTATATTATATTATAATAAAATGGAAAATATGAACAAAATTGTCGAATTGATATGTTAGAAATATTTTATGCTCACTAATTTGTTCAATTGAAAATATTTATTAATAGTTCTGTAAAGTTAATAATTGTTTTACGAATCATTAAATTAACATATTAGAGGGTACAATTGTTTGAGATCTCGCACTAAATCTGAATTGGTTATTGTTGATAGTATGTACAACTATTTCAATTTATACGATGTAAATTCCTGAATGTTATATTATTACAGACGCAATTCTAGACCCGATTGTGATTATTGCTCATTCGCGCCAAAGATACCACGTAACTACACTATTGTATTTAATGTTGGAAACTCGTTTTTTTTATACTAGAATATTACCTTTTAGTTTCAGATTTTTTAAAAATGTCAGTTTCTAAGCGAACAATTTACATTTCATTGTTGAATATTTTCGACTCAAAATTGTTAGTCGAACTAATATAGAACAATTTCTTTAGATAATCGACTCATGACTATTAAAACATAATGGAACATCCACTAAATATATTCTTATTAACGAATATATGTTTAGAGATGGAAAGACTGAAATAGCCTTACCGAATTTATATAACTTTATTAAAGTTAAATTCAGTTGGCAATGACATGTAATGAACATTCGTACAGATTTTAAATAACGTTATTATGTAAATGAAAAATTTCGTCAAGTTCCAGTCACTTGATGCACGTATATTTCGATTCGTTCACTTAATACTTACTTCCAAGCCATAAAATCAAATTAAATCGATATTTTTGTTATCAATGGAATATTCAAATTATACTTCAATATAAAGCAAAATTGTATTATTTCATTAGAAGTTAACATATGTTTCATCGTTTGAGATTAACAATTCACTGTTGGAATATAATAAAAATTATTATTATTATTATTATTGTTATCGTTAAAATAATTGTTTCAATTATAATTATTGTACAATAGTGAATGGTTGAGAATGTCACTTAAATCGTAGCAAATATCCAAGACCTATTAACTTTGTAGCCAATTATCACATATTAGCCCCATAATCTCATCTAACTATCGCCATCAAGAAACTTCCAAGATGCGACTTAATTTTCTCGACTTTTTGCATTTATTTGCATATATTCAAAGTCAAGAAGCGTTAATCTGCAAATAAACTTGACAGTCAATTATTTGGAAGTAATAACTAATTTTAAATAAATTAAAATTCAATTATAATATTATTAAATTTTAGTTTGAATAAATTTATCAAGAGTACCTATTCTGATCAGCTTTATTTAAACTAATGATAAGCGAAATATAAAAGCTTTTCCGAAAGACAAAGAAAACCATAATGTTACTATTATGTTTCCATATGTAAGTAGTAGTAACTAATGTCTCATAAACATTGAATCATTCATTCCCACATAAATATATCTTAATTTCAATTAAATAAAACACCCAAGGTCTAGTTAAATAAATTGTCTAGAAGAAAAATGGGAATCTCGTTAGAAATATATAATTGATTCAAATTATCGAAAGGGTGAATTTTAGATTTTATCATAAATTTTTCTGTCAGATAAAAAAAAACGAAAGTTAATATTATAAATCGATTCTGTCGACTCAAAGGAGCAATTCAAACATAAGGTCAAGGATATTCTAGAAGAATCGTTCTAAGAAAATAGCAAAAAGTTGTTATAATAATGTAAAATTATTGTTAAAGTCTTACGGAAGATTGTGAAAAACCTAAGTACAGTTGTATGCTAACAAAAGCTGAATAACCAGTGAATATATTGTGTTTGGTTAGTGTAAATATGAAGGTGACATCATCATAAGACATGAATAACGTTATCAGACAGACGAAGTCAAGGAGAAAGACACGATAAGGGCATGTCATATAGGGCCGAATACGTAAGCGCAATTACTGCCATCCCATCAACAGTTCCCACCTGAACTTGCATATTATTTTATAATTCTCCACTTAATATCATTTCATAATATCATTTATTATAATATTCAGGAAGCATATTAAATGGAATTATTCTACTCAGTTTTTAAATTTCTAAAGCAAAAATCTCTACTGAATTACTTTAAAATATTTTTACAATAAAAAAAACTAACAACATTCAATAGAAGCTTTATTGGTTTGAATTCTTAACCAACATTAGCTCTTAAAATTCTTTTCAGTCTCCTATGTTGAACATCAAATTCAATTTTACCAACGAAATAACAAACGAATATCATAAAGGTCAGCATTTTTTACAGCACAAAATGGTGTTGATCCATAATAATATTAATCTTTTTCTATTCACAACCACCATCCGATAGATAATTTCTTTTTATTAAACTAAAAGCAATGTTCTTTCATCGTATAGACTGATTTTTTTATTCAAACTGTTGTCTATTCCACACGGCAGTGCAAAATGAATGCAACTCCAACAAATCAAATTAGTTTTTCAAGAAAATACAAAAGATTTTCTATAAATCAAAAGGCTGAACATCGATCGCTTTAAAAGCTGAGAACAGTATCACTAAAGGTGTTATACTTACTCTAGGCGACATTTATTTTGCACGACCAGCAACATAGTCTTTTTGACATCTAATAAGCTATAAAAAAACATATTGAATATTGTTGTTACATCTTTTAGAATTTTTTTTTTTCAAAAACTTTTCCACTTCAAATTACTATTGCTAGTAGCATGCTTCATTAGCATATCTTATGATTTGTAGCATGTAAGATAACCATTGTGTGTTTTTTTTTATAAAAATTAATGTAGCTAAGTAAGCTAGAAGATTAACTAACCTACTCTAATGGAATTGATTCAAATGATTACTATGCTCATAGGCAATGAAGCGCATGCGATATCAAACTTGTGATACTATTGGTAGTTATAAATGAAAAATTAAGCTAGTTAGATCGGGCATGTCGTTTCACTGTTGCCTCAATGGAATTGCGCCTTAATAGTTAATAATAAAATACATACAATGATCGTGATCTATATCAAATTTGTGATATGGGTCATGGTGGCATATCATCAATATGTAGCATGATAAATATCGACTATATTGTTGCTTTAATGCAATTGAGCCTTAGTTGATCATAGATTTTGTATCTACGTCGAATATATTGTCACCAATTTAGAAGATAAGCTTTTTACATTCAGATAGGTCTATGCTCCATCAAGTTTCGGACATCTTGATCCATATAACTATACCAAATTTTCTATCTGACGTCTAGGCAAGAATACATAATATACACATTTTTTTATATTTTTTCTTACTATATTTTTGATAGCAAATATAAAAATCAACATATTGAGAGAGAATTTACAATTTTAACATAAGAACAGCATTATGTATTTTATTGATCAAATTGAGAGGCTCATTTCAACATATTGACGAGTCTTCTGGTAGATATCAAAATTTTATTTCAACTTGACTAATTTTGAGTAAAAAATGGCAGCGTATAAATTAGAGCACTAAAAGAAGCATAACTAAGACTAATGTTTTAAAGATGATTTATTATAAAATCATGAAAATTAAATGCTGGACGTACAACTATTTATTCAATTATTTATACCTGATCATCTTTTATTCAACTAATTAGATTGCATAGAAGAGCATGGATAATATCGCGTCAATCAGATCATTGACATTACAGATTATTGTTAACAAGTTGTAATCGACGAAATTAATACAATGTTACTACACACTAACCAGAAATTCCATTATAAAGGTATGTTAATTTGTGATGTTAACAGTGAATTGTATTAATCATCATTCATCATATATTCAATCAATAGAAAAGAAATTCTATTATACGTATTATGTGTTGGAAAAATATGAGAAACCTTATTTAACGTCACCAATATGAGTAATTTACACTTTCCTGTAACAAGGGTCAGGATGTGTTTATTGATGCGAATATATAAAGTCTTTCCTGTATAATAAGACCAGAAAATAGACTTTTTTTTTGTTTTTCTTCGAAAATCGAAATCCTACAACTATATCAAATATGAATTATTTGTCATTTCGAAACTATCGTTGAAGCAAATCAATATAAGATAATTCAATCATTCAATTACTTGTTATTAATCATTTCATGTCATTACGTTGTTAAAAAATACCTTGAATGAAAAATGTCATAGAAGATGTGAAAATACACCGATAAGCTACGTAGGTACAATTTTTTGATCATATGCCTTAGAAGGCTATTAAAAAATTAAGGAAATGCAAATTGGATTTTAATTGTCCATATAAATAGCTTATCGAGAGTTTTAGCGTTTTAAAAGTACCCAAAAGAAATTCTATAAATTGAACATATTAAGAATTATTTTAAGGGAATGAATTTTTGGAAAATTTATTTTACTGTTATTCGTAAACGTTTGATTCAACTTGAATAATTATTATAATATGACTCCGTAAGATTAATTGATAATCGATTGTAAAAGCCTTTCAATCTCTAAAACTAATTATTTTGGAATGGATTTTCATTTGCTTCAAGAGGCGTTGTCGTCACTACACTGAACTATCAAACAAGCAGACGGCACAGTTCATTTTAGTTTGATAATATACAGTATTGGTAGTTTGTTAAGATCCTGGTGAATCACAGAATCTACTAATATGATGTTGCCACGTTACAGCGAATAGTTCAGTGTTTGACGATAGCTAAAATCAGTAATAATATACTTTTACATTGATGCTTTCCAGTATCTCTAAATTACAGGATTTAATTGATTCCACTCCAAGTAACAATTCACACCTGAACTTTCAGTGCGCACGCTACTTCATTGTAAAATACAACATTGTAAATTGATTTGATGGAAATAATGTAGTTTTTAAGACGATGAACAAACTACTTAAACGATCCCTCAAATTTTAGTATCTTTATATAAACATTCCTAACTTAGTATAGCGACGGCACAACATCCGCTATTATCACGACATTTTAACATCGGATATACCGGAATACATTATGTACATTTGTGAAATATATGTTCATCATATCCTATATTATTATGAATATCGTTATCCTGTTAGTAACTTGAGAATTTCCAAACCATAATATATGTATGTTTATATGTATGAATGAATGTATGTGGAAGTGATTGCACCTTAATTAAGTTGTTCTAACTTGATAATTATATGATAATATTCTGACATTGATATTTTTTAATAAAGCCCGCATCAGAAATTTTGATAGCAACAAAAACAATTATACTATATAAGCTGCCTTATGCATTCATGATGTAATGCCTTTAATCCTTTTGAAGCTGAGTTAACAAATTTTAATAAGTTTCTTCATTCCAAAGCAAATGATTAAAATTCATTAATTTAATTATATAGATTTAAATCTATTAGAAACGAGTACAACTTTACGACTAATTAATAACAATAAAATACATTTTTTATATGTAGTTAACAATTTCAACGATTTGTTGACAATATCTAAAAACTAATTTATCATTTTTCTGGAAAAGACCTATTAACAATCATAATAAAATCAATTTCTTAATAACGATTCAATTCCTTAATTTGTCTGCTCAACTGTTAACAATTCAGATAATAATAAACTATCAATTGGTCGAAATTTTGAGGAACTTTCCTATTATTCTTTGGTTGACTATTGTTAGTAAAGTAAATCAAGCAAATATATAAAAGTTCTTTTCTGTTATTATTGTTGGCGTGATCAAACTATATATTATTGACTTCTCATCGTGATATTATTGAAGAAATGTTGGTATGTACAACGTTTAGAAATATATTTTTCGTTAGAAATTATAAGTAATTACAGCCTGTTGTCAATTCAATAGCATAACAGAGAAATTCGTCAATTCTGATTAACAAAATTCTCCACTTACAGCGGCATATAAAGCACGATTATATCACCATCATACGTAGTTCGATAGAAGAGCGTTTGTAGCGAAATGGAAATGTGCAAAAATTCTAATAATGGATTAATTAAAAATGATCGTCTAAAACTACAAATTGAATGTCTATAAAGATATTGTATAAAACAATTACGTATTGATGATATTATTACTTGACAATATCTTGTACTTGGAAAGAATCTTGCGTTAGTTATTATAAAATTTTAGCAATGCCACGAGCCCACTTTATGTGTGTCTAGGGGGCAATAAGGTAACATTTAAAATTCAAAAGTTCAACTGGCGATAACGGACAAAGTATATACGTTGCTTGTGGCTCTTTGGGTTGATTAGTCGAAATCCTGGACAAGTTCACTATAGGGATCACTAATTCTCTTGTGTATTGTCGAATTAACCATATAACCAGAGTTTTAATATAGCTGTAAATTAAATTAAATCTAGTTCACATCTAATTATTCAGAGAAACAATTTAACATATAAAAAACGCAACATGGGATTCAAATTATTGTTTCTCATTTCAACGACAAAACATAAAGGAGTGATTTTTGTTTATAAACTTTCTTATGTAATAAATTAATTTTCAACTGTTAGATATTTGGTTTTGTTGAAAATATTCGAACCATCCAACAAAACTGAATAACTCACCGTATGTTTTAATATTTTCCCCCTTTTCGCAAAGCTTGCCAAACTTTATTTCTTTTATATTATATAAAGTATTTGTACATCAAACAACTGGTCGTACTGGAAAAAATTTATCAATTCAAAAAGTTTTCCATTTGAGAATTTTTGTTCTAGATCTATAACTCCGGGCCAAATAATGTTATCCGGAATAATATGAACCGTTAATTCCTAATTAAAAAACTCCCAAATGTACTTTTATAAGACACATCATTTTTTTTTTTTGAAATTTATAGGATTATTAAAATTTAAAAATTTCCAGTTTATCAAAATTCAATTTAATTTACTCCTTGAATGTGTCGACAATTTATTATCTAGAAATTTAATTCAAAACAATACGGAAAAAATTAATAATTGTAGAATCGTCAAGAGATAAGACTGCAATTAAATTCACTTTCTAGTGGGAGACATTATAACATATGGATACAATTTTCCTAATTCAATTTTTCGTAAGAGTCATTATTCTAGCTCTTTGTATTTCAAAATTTTGGACAATATAACAATCAACAATAAAAAAAATTATTTGCTAAGAAAATTATTCATTTTGAGGAACGATATCCTGATAATTCTCATTGTTTCAGATAATGAGTTTTTGAAATAGAAGAATGGAAATATACATGTATATTTGAAGTCTATAAAACTTTCCTACTTCCTACCTTTACTTCTACTCGCTGCCTTCTCATATAAACAACAACCAAAATCTAAAGAAAAAAATGCCAACGACAGACAAACGTCGAGGTGGTTCTATAAAACTTCAGTCATATCATGAAAGAAAAAAACCTAAAAAAATAGAATATTTTCGAAGTAAGTGAGAGAATAAGGCGGACTTATTTGACTTTTGTCTATTACGTTAGTTCGAACAAGATCTAGATACCTCCTTAAAAATGTCAAATAGGATGAAAGTTTTGCGATACTAGCCCATTTTCTGTTCTTTACGTTCATAATAATACTGTCTTAGGATTTTACAACCGTTTTTTGAGAAATTCACAATTACAGACAAACAGATTAAGCATATTTGTCATTTTGATCCAAGTACTAATTCTGGACATAACACCCGTGGAACATAAGAATTTAACACTAGTGGCACAAAGATCGTTCTGAATTCTATGAAACTCTAACAATTATAAATGTAAAAATGTGATAATGGAACAAAATATTATTATTGAATTTATATTATTGAATTAGCAAGGGAACATTTTTTTTTTTATATTGTATTTTTATAAACAAAAAATACTGGAAATACATCTGGTAAAATAATGGATTTATTTAATTGAGCTATTATTTTTACCCTGGATGAATTTAAATATTTTAATTTATCAAAACAAAATTTCCCAACAGTACAAAACAGACTTCGTTATTTGTCTCTATTTTGTTTTGTTTTTCAATTTTTGCCATTACACTGTTGTTTTATTTCTTTTATAACAAATAATGTCGTTGATTAATTAATAGGTTAATTATAATTCTTATTGTGAGTAATATTCAAATTGTTGTTATTATTGTAAAAGCACAATTAATTTCCGTATAAACCAATGGATTTCTATATTATGTTTTACTTTATAAACAATAATTAATCGATTATATAAAAATAAAATACGATTTTGATGGTTTTAGGATTAACCAACTCGATTTTATATTATAAATATATTCTGAAATATTGTTCGATATCCGATTTCCTGTAAATTGGGAGACTTTGTTGAAAATCACAAATTTCTCATGTTTCGGGATATTGATATGGCAACTTTTCGATCATTCCATTTAGTGAAAACCGTCGAATATTCTAGTCGAAATGTAAACTATAATACATCAATCAAAATTACCATCTGTAAAAACTCTTACTGTTTATTATAGAATTTGCTTTTTATTTTCAATAGAGCTTCACTATATAGAATTTCAACTGTTATTTATTGCATCTGATTTCTGCCAAAAAAATATTGAATTTTGATGGTCTTTGAAAACACAAATAATGTAATTGTAGCGTTAATTTCCCATCCATTCCTAGTCTTTATGTTCAATATTAATTAATATGTAATATCATTTCATTATTATAGAGTTCATAAACATTTATAAATGCATAATCAATTACTAATTCTTGTTGTTTTCTTTTCAAAACACCTTATTACAACTGTCATTTATTATCAAGATAATGGAGGATGATAGAAATGAGGAGCCTCGCTTATTTACGCATACAAACTCTGATATGCTATGTGTAACATACTATGTTGACATGTCCCTTGTAGATAGTTTATGCGGTCGAAACATCATACAATTCCTAGTGTTTATTACTAGCTAAAATAAGCACAACTAAATATATATCTTCATCGAGATTGCGAGATCGCACCACCTAATAAATATGTAGTGTTTCAGTATATATAAGTAAATTAGCGGTTCTACAAAGTTAACACCTCATCATCTAATATAAAGCCTAAAGCAAATAATAATAAATAATAGCTTTATTATATTTAAACATAAACATATTAAGGATTTGAAAAATTACTAATAAATTAATTATAATATATAATCATACTACAACAAAAAGCCCTACACAAATAGCCCTAAGAGCACCTCTCTCATATATTATACCATCATTGGTATATTTGATCATTATCAACCGTAATTTTAGTCAAATTTTATGGAACAAAATATGAACATCTATCATATACCTACATATTGAATTTTTAATAAAGCGATACGCCCCACAATCGAACATAGACAATTTTACAACTGAAAATCTTCTCCTATAATCTAACGAGCAAATATTTAACATTACTTTTGAATGTTAGAGATAGAATTCTGGTCTATTTGCCCATAATGTTTAGTATATGTATGTACAAGTGGAGAATTTGGAATTCGCTGAATATCAATTACGTAACCAAAAATATATTTTTAAATAGTTCCTTATAAATGAAATGTGGAAAATTGAAAACAAAAGGAGACGTTTGATTATACCATCATATGGCACGGTCATATTGAAAATAAAATAATTTATGAGAACTGAAATTTATAGAATTCTTCTTATATACGAATAGGAAATGTCATAAAACAACGCCACAAAACAGATTTATTTTTTATTTTATTCATATTTTTTTATATTATTGATTTCCAAACATGACGACCATATA
>JAZBGX010000043.1:41750-68404 GCA_037414775.1 Zonitis immaculata
ATGATGAGAATTTATATAGAAAAATTCAATGCTTTTCTAAATCTAAATCGTTGATAAGACGTGTTAGTTTATCCCGAGGGCCTCATCCGAACTATAGTCTTGGAATCAATTTCCGTACTCCTGAAAATGGCATATCAATTGACAATACACAAAAATATCATAATGGATTCTTATAATACCATTTTACAATTCAACTAAGCGAATATACATATACCATACTTATCATGTATATTGTACATATGTATATAACAAGGCAAGGTGGTTTATTGATGTAGATTATGACAATCATAATTCCATGCAAAATGGTATCAGTTAAAGAAATTGTTATAGATAAGGAAAATTCGAAATGACGAACTAAAAGAGAATTGTGCCCTCTTTGTAATTGGTAATGTTGAATCCTGTCTAGAATTATAAGATGGTATTTAAGGCAGAATATATTAAAGACACTACCTAAGATAGGGTACTGAATTCGAATTAACTAACGCCATATTGCATTAATCAGTTTCATGCCTCAGGCACATACATTCATATAATTTAAAATAGCACATTCGCTTATTCAATAATAATAACATATAATTTTCAACACAACATTGATGAACTTTGTATATTAATGATTTAATGATATAAGTAATAGGTATATTATTATATTAATATATTGAATAATTTCGAAAATTTTCCTAGAAATTCCCAACAAAATAAGTGTATTATGGTTATAATAAAACACCATATATTTCAAAATAATAACAATTCTATTTTAATTCCGCAAATAAAATAATCATGCGAACTAATTCCTACCGTTATTGTTATTACAATAAATGACAATGAATTCAGGCTTATAGCTCGTGCGATTATCCTAAAAATATTGCATTTCTCTCAGATGCGATTGTGTTATTCAAATGATTTGGATTTCTATATACATATCTAATAGAAGCTAAAATAATCAAAAAAGGGCCTTTATACTAGACATTAATTATTCCGAGCTCTATTATTTGAAATTGATTGATTGTGAGTGAATCATTAAAATCGATTTGAGTGAACGTTATTAATAAACAAACTTAATGTTCAGCATTAATGGCAAATCATAACGATATTTATACATACATATATAGAAAATCTTTGGAATAATTAATATTAAAGCTAATTAAACCAATCAAATCAAAGAAACTGAGTACTAAGTCCTATATGATTTGTGGATAAAAGATAATTATATGTATATTGGAAGGAAGATCAAATCATAAAATTTATGAAATATTTAATTAAATTGATACTTTTGTATTGAAAAATTACAATCAATCTTTCAATATTTATATATTAGATTATTTTAATAATTATTCAACAATAAAGTGCAACACAGAATTCATATATACTTTGAATATTAATTTTCAATATGCGTAACAAAAAACACACACAACACAAGAGTGTTGTAATATGAATTAAGAGGAATTTTATCAAAGCCATTCTTTTTTTTGAATAAAGGATACCTTTGTATCTGAATAACATTATACGCACTCAATATTTTAATTTAATAACAATAACATATGAATCATTATTCAATTTCGCAAATAAAATAAGCATTCCAGTTATTTCATACTTTTACTGTAAGTTCTAATAAATGGGAGTGAATTGAGGCTCAGTTCGTACAATTATCCCAAAAATGTCCCAATTCCAATTAAAATTTTATGATCATAATGACACACACTATTAAGAGAATTTCCCAACAAAAATCAAACAAACACCATACATTTTATTTAGAACTTCAACGTTTGTATTATTCGTACAATAATAGATCATTTAAAAAGTTGATTGTTGGAAATTATCAAACTTCAAAATAATTATATTTCAACAAAACGGAAATTATCAAGTATTTTCCGAACAAAATAAAACAATGAATATTTTATAATTTGATTGATGTGTTGTATGTAATTTGGTAAAGTTAATGTTGAATATCAAAACAGAAAAAATTTATACGATTCAAAAAAAAACGACAAATCATCCCCTAAATTATTAACATATGAATTAAAGACAAGAAAAATAGATTGATTATTTTTTGGCATATTTTCCATCGATATCAACGATAATTTTCCTCGTTATAGATGAATTGAATGTTGAAGCGTCTAATCAATTAGTCGTGAATTTATCGTTATCTTAATTAATTGGACCGTCACTTCTTTAGAATCGAATAAAAGGGTTGATATTAACCGCATTAAAGGAGAATTTCCGATAAAATTTTGCACGTGCTAGCGTTTTCCAGCTAGATCTTAATTGAATCAATTAAACGTGACACAACTATAACACTATTGAGATGCGATAATATTTGATAAATCTTTCATATTTTTATCTAATAAGTAAAAGTAATCATTATATAATAACAAGCGCTGCCTTACCTACAAAAATAATTAAAATTACATAAACAATAGTAATGATCAAATTATCCAGTCACCTAAATAAATCGCACAATTTCGAAAATAGTTCACTAATTTATTAATTTCAATATATTAAAGTAAGTTCAAATATAAGACTTAAACTACATTTCGAAAGTGAATTTCAGCTGACGTAATCGCAAGTTTCGCTTTATACTTATTTCTTACGTTGCCGACGATAACGTGCGTTTATTTATTACTTTTATATGTGTGCGTGTATGTGAAGATTTTGTTTAGCTATGCGTCACGACGCTCTAACAAACCGAATATCAACTGGCATCTAAAAGTTGAGCTACTCTTTAGTGGAAGCTGGATAATAATAAGCGCTTGCGCGACCGACGCCTAACTCGCTCCAGGAAATACTAAGCAGCCGTTCCGCTACGGACGCCACATCCGTATAAATTAACAGCTAGTTTTTAATTCACCCCCCAATGGCTATTTTTACAACCTCAATGACGTTATTGGTAAATATTGAAAGAGAAAAAATTGAAGATCATAGATATTACCGAGATGATTATCAATTACATTGTTGGCGCGACGCCCGAAGTCTATTCATACACAAATCCATAAATGCGGATGATCTTGGACCAAGAAAATGAATCAAATCTCACAATCAGTGGATTGTTAACAGTTTGTTCATTCAAGTAAAGATTAAGAAATCATCCCTAAACTATTGGGAATAATGGAGAAAAATATCACCTTACTCTCCTGGCAGTATATATAAGTGTCTGAATTAAATTCAATGCTTAACTCTTATATAATTCTTATACATTGTATACATAGATAATTGGTAACGTAAAATAAGTACAGTCGGCTGAAATATAAAATTATTTGTTTATTATTTATTCTTCAATAAATCTAGAGTTCTTAATTGAATCATAGTTATTTACATCCATTTTCAATTACGTAATTATTACCGATTTTTTTTTTTTCAAAATTGTTTTAGTTTTACCAAAAAGGACCTCTACATCTTGTATATAAATAATTCAGTTACTGATCATTGATAAGGATGAATCTAAATTGGTGAGTATTTATTCTTTTGAATCACTTCGAAATCCATTATCATTATTAATAAATTTGAAGATATTGTATTTTCAACTTTTTTGGAAGTCGGTTCTTTTTTCTAGGGAGTAACATTTTGGGCAAATTTAACGATTGCATATATGCAAAATGTGTGTACTATATACATATATATTCAATAGACTATATAGACTATGTAAAGAATACGGTTGCTAGGTTTGTATTGATGAAACAATATTGAATTATAAACATAATTTAGATATAGTTGGAAAGTTGAGTGAAAATGAGTGATTTTGTTAGATCAACTAGACCGTGTTGTCAAATAAAATCGAAAACATTACCAATAAAATTTAAGAGTGTCAAATTAGAAAAACAAAAACGTATTAATCGATATATATATGATCGCATAAAATATAAAACTAATATTGAAAATACATATGGTTGGTATTTCAATTGTGATTTAGATAGCAATGATATATCAAAATTTTGTGAAAATTGTCCAATTACACCAATACCAAAATATATAGAAAAAGAAATATTGAATAGAATTGGTAATTGTGTACTTGAATCGAAATATCGTGATTTGATTAAAATTTATTTAGCCGAAAATAGAGATGAATATATGAATGTTTTAGAAAAGTTGAATATATCGAACAAGATAAAAATAATTGAATATGAAATTAAATTAGAACCTTATAAATATCGGGGACGAACAACAAAATATTGTGAGTTTCTACAGAAACGTAAAATTTTCCAATTTAAATATTCACTACATCGCCCTTTAATTAAACAAATATTAAATGATTGTGTTTGTAATTTGCCTCCTATATTATTCAATTTGGAGCAAATACTAAAAACACCATTATTATTGGACGATTTTGATAATACACTTGAGGATATATGTAAAGAATCGTTACAATATTTAGAAAAATTCTATCACAATATTGTAATATTAGTTGATAAATCTGATATTGTTAATATAAAAGATTGTAATTATTTGGGTGCTTGTACGGGTCTATTATCAGTTTATATTAGTAATGTTTTAACAGAGACATTACTGCATGTCGTAAATTTCACAGCTACAAGAAAATCAATTCCATACTTGAAATTGAATATAATTTATGATGATCGATTAATACTTTACCCCACACAAAATGATATAATCGATATTTATAAAAAGTTGTTTAAAAATTTATTAAAATCTATGGAAAATTTCCCAATATTAGAAAAATATAAATTTAAAGGTTATTATAAGAATAATATCTATTTATGTATAACCCATGAATTTTTAACTGATTGCATCGATAGTATTAGCAAAAATATTGAAATTAAATATTTGCAAATTTTCGAATATATTCAAAATGTTGAAAATAATTTCTTAGCAATTTGCTCGGAATTATCCACTAAAGGTGATTGTCTTGTTTTAAATGATTTGGATTTCAAAGATGGCAGCTCAAAAATTTCATATTATCGTTCTTATGTTAAAAAAATCGTTTATATACCGGATGTAAATTATTTCGATTTTTGTTATTTAGAATTGACGAATTATCGTGAATCATTAAAATCGATTTTATCGAATGTTATTGATAAAATATTCAACAAACTTAGTGCTCAACATGAATGGGAAATCAACGATATTTATAGAATGTTCGAAATAATTAATATTAAAGCTAATCAAACACCAATTACAACCGATGAAATTATAGAAATTGGGAAATATATGATTTGGGTTAAAGATGAATATTACGATATATTGGAAGATCGAGTTAGAAAATCGATGAAATATTTAATCGAACTAATACTTTTAGGTGCATTATCAGATGATCAAATTAATAAAACAACAAAAATTTTCAATTGGCTCGAATTAATATTACCAATTATAGACAAATATACGATAACTTATGAACAATCGAAATTTGAAGTTGAAGAAAAATTACAATCAATTATTGAAAATATTAATATTGAGGTATCAAATGTTCATCCATTATTAACATTATTGGATTCAATGGATGATATAAATAGAATTGAAGAATATTTGCATTATATTGTATTGCATATGCGTAAAATTGAAGAAATTGAAAATAAAATCAAATGGATTAATAATGAAGAATCGATACTGAATTTTCCAAAATCATCCTATATTGAGTTTGACGAATTAAAAAATTACGTCTATCCATTTTATCATTTATTAAAACTATGTTTAGATGTACGCCGTTCTTTATCAGTATGGTTGGATGGACAATTTGATTCAATTGATTACGAAACTACCAAAATAACAGTTGAACGTTATATCAATGAATTAACAATTATACAAAAAAATTACCGTACTAAATTACGTCAAGCACAAGATGAAAATTTGTTAATACGTTTTAAAGGTACTGTTGATGATCCAGATATATTGAATTGGCCATCACCATTAAAATTATGTTATTATTCATTAAAATCAATTCAAGATTTCCAACCGTCTTTAAATATTATAAAAATCATGTGTAATGAAGCATTAATGAAACAACATTGGAATGAAATGTCGATTATTGCCGGTTTCGATATAACACCAAATTCTGGTACACGTCTACGTAATATTATCGATAAAAATATCGATGATAATATGGAAAAATTCGAAATGATCAGTATAGCTGCAACAAAACAACAACAATTATGTAATGATTTGAATAAAATGATTAACGAATGGTGTAACATTAATTTCACGATAATTAACGATAATAATATTGATATATTGGTGGAATTTGATAATATACAAAATATTATTGATGATCATATGATAAAAATTAATAATATGCGTAGCTCTATATTTGTCAAGCCTCATAATAATAAAGTTGGAATTTTCGATGATCAATTATTGAAAATTAACGACACCCTACAAAAATGTAGGTCCATACAATATGAAATACTCCATCTAAATTCTCTATTTAATATAGAGAAAATTCAAGAGACTATAAAAAATGAAGCACTACTCTATCTAGATGTATTTAATATATTCCAGCACTATCTAACAATAATTCATTCAAATTCTAATGTATTCGAAACAGTTTTGAATACAAATTTTCTACAGGATTTAATAAAATGTAGTCAAAATATAGAAATTATACATAAAGGTATTGAAAATTATTTTCAAACAATCCGTCAATATTTCCCCCGTCTATATTTTCTATCTTATAACGAAACGATCAAAATTGTTTCATTATCTAGAGATCCTTTAATGGTAGTAAAATATACAACAAATATATTTCCATCTATAAAATCGTTCGATTCAAACAGCGATTCAAATATTGTTGCTATAAAAGGATCAATGATGGATACAATTGTTTTGAAAAATCCTGTTAGAATAAATGACAATATCGAAATTTGGTTGAATTATTTACAAATTGAAATAATTGAAACTTTACAACAATTAATCAATGAAGCAGTTATTGATTATCAAGAAACATATTTGATCAATTGGCTTAATATATGGCCCAGTCAAGTCTTATTAACAGTATCGCAAATATATTTCACCGATAATTGTAAAAAACATTTAATTGAAACAACATTAACTGATTATCTGAAACAAATCGATAATAATTTAAAAAATATGATACACCATCAAAAAACAGAAATGACAAACATGATTCGATTAAATATCAAATCGCTTATTATAATGACAATTCATCATAGAGATATTGTAGATAAATTGATTATAAATCGTATTAATCGTATGGACGACTACCATTGGATCTCTCTATTACGTTATTATTTAATCGATAAAAAGTGTGTTATAAAAATTTTGATAGATGAATTGAATTATGGTTATGAATATTTAGGTGTTATTAAACAAACTGTAATAACTCAAACAACAGAAAAATACTACAATTCATTAATAACAACATATCAAAATTATTTATACACAATTTTTGAATCAGATAACGGTTATGGTAAAATTGAAATAATTAAAAGTTTACAACAAGCCTTTGGTATTTATGTTGTATATTTTAATTGTTCTAAATTCGTTTATCTAACAAAAATTTTACAATATTTCAATGGAACTGTATTGTGTGATTGTTGGTTGATTTTAAATAAATTCAATTTAATTTCATACAATGTTATGTCGTTATGTGTTGAAGAATTAATGAATATTGTTGATCGATTCTATTTGAATCATTCCAAAACTATATTGAATAGATATTTGATTTGTTTTTCTGTTGAACAATCGAAAGAGATACCGGATAATTTCAAGAATTTATGCCGAATTATAAGAATTTCGAAACCAGATATTCGAATTATAACAGAAATTTTATTATTAAGCTTAGGTTTCGAAAAATATAAACAATTATCTAATAAAATTATTTCGTTCATTAAATTAATCAACAGCTTATCGATTATCAATATCGATAATTCCGATTTGCGTATTATTAAAGATATTATCGATAATTGTGATAAATTTGATAGGAATCAAGATGAATTTTCTCTAATTCATAAATCAATTAATAATACTTTATTACCAAGATTATCAAATTTAGATGATATTCGTATATTTAAAGAGTATCTCAATAAAATGTTACCTTGTCAATTAAATGAAAATGAAGATCAAAGTTTCTATGAAAAATTGGAATTAATTTGTACAAAACAAAATTTAAAAATAAATGAAAAATTATTTCATAAAATTTCTCAAATATTTGAATTTTTACAAAACAAATCTAGTTGTCTAATTATTGGTGAAACATTAACAGGCAAATCGAATATCATTCATTTATTAAGTGAATTATTTTATTATAATAATGATAATGTTGTATTGAAATATTTGAATCCTTCAACTTTAACAATTGATGAATTACATGGTAAATTTGATAATTCGAATAATTGGTGTGATGGTATTTTTTTAACTTATATTAGAAACAATAATAACCATTCAACATGGATTATAATTGATGGTCGTTTAGAAATGACTATAATGGAATATTTTGATAACATTACGGAAAATCAAATATTGACTATACCATCTGGTGAAATTATAAAATGTGATAATATTAAATTAATTTTCGAAAGTGATAATTTATTGGAAATTTCACCGAAAATTGTAAGTACATAATTTAAATTGACTAAATGTCAAGTATGTTTCTAGTTTAAATTTAAAGTCATCAAAAAACAAATGATGATAATAATAATAATAATAATAATAATAATAATAGGGAAATTCTTGTCAAACCGTACAAAAAACAATAGATAGAGCAAAATTTTGCCAATTGTTGAAATAGTTTTGAGACTTTCAACCACCACAATCTATCGAATCATTCTATACATTTGTTGTATTTAATAGCGGTACTATAGTTTGTAACCAGAAATCGATTTTGTAATAGGGACAGTAAAACATTTAACAAGGATTCATGTTTCAGTCGTCGGTTTTGCTTTGTCAGCAATTTGAATACAGAAAAAATTAAACAACTCAAATATTCCAAGTCCAAATTTATTCTAGAGAATAATACAAATCTATTTCTATAATATGAATTTTATCGATTTCAGATATCAAATTATAATATAGTATATATTGATTGTGACATTATAAATTGGGAATCAATCGTTGATAGTTGGTTGCATAGTAACTTTGAATGGCTCAAGGGAAATACTGAACATGTAAAAGCTCTAATCGAGTGGATTATACCGCCGTCTTTACAATTTATACGTTCGAATTGTCGCAAATCGTTTGAAATTAATGATAAAATTTTAATAAAAACAACAATAACAATTATGGAAATGTTGATGAATGATGCTATTAAAAATAATGATGATTTTAAAAATATCACAATATGGATTCAAGCGAGTTTACTTCAAGCTGGCATATGGGGATTAGGCACATTATTATTAGATATAGAATCGCAAATCAAATTCGATATATTTTATAAAGATTTATGGCGTACTCAAAATAAACCGAAAAATATTGATCGTATTGAAATAACAATACCACAAGATGGATATTTATACGATTATTGTTATATTTATAAAATGAAGGGCAATTGGAAATATTGGCCGGATTTACTTAAACATGAAAAATTGAAAATTAACGATAATTCAATGGAAATTTTTGTACAACATATCGATAGTATTAAATATAATTTCCTTATAAATATACATATCAATTATAATAAACCTTTATTATTGATTGGAGGGCCAAATACAGGAAAAACTGCCTATTTAAATAATATTTTAACGAATCGATTCGATCAATACGAAACAAATTTAATAACATTCACAAATCATTTGAAAATGGAAAGGTTAAAGAATTTATTTGTCATGAAATTAAATAAAACGAAATTTTGCCATTATTATCCTTCCGAAAATAAAAACGGTCTATTTTTAATTGATGATTTACATATATCGATAATTAATTTCGATTATTCATTAGAAATTTTACGGCAATTTTTCGATAAGAAATTCTGGATATTAAATAATAAAATAATTCATCCTCACAATTTGAATATTATTGCTACTATAAATAATAATAATATTCAATTGAATCAATATCAACGATTTTTGAGACATTTCAATATAATTTTAATAAATGAAATAAATGATGACAGCATACAGAAAATTTATTCAACAATATTGTTTAGTAATTGGAAAAATTTAGGTTTCAGCAATGATATAATATCAATTGTAAATCAAATTGTTTCAGCTACTTGTCATATATATAAATTTCTATCATGCAATATGAAATCGATGATATTGAATCCTTTATATAGTTTCAATTTGAATAATTTCTCGAAAATTATCCAAAGTCTTAGTTTAATTAAAAAAGAAACAACCGATTCTAATAAAGAATTTATTTGTAAATTATGGTTTCATGAAATTCTCCGTGTCTTCGGTGACAGATTGGAAAATACCGATATCAATTTATTACATGATAATATACATTTATGTTGTGGAGAATATTTTGATAAAAATCTAGAAAATTTCGATAATTTCGATGTCATTTTTGGTACATATACAAATATTCCTAACAGTTATTTTGATGAAATCCAAATCGAACAATTAAAAGAAATAGCAATAGCGATGATGAAACAATATAATGAAAATAATTCAAATAAACTTGATATAATTATGTTTGACAATGCATTGATGCATTTATCAAAAATTTGCCGTATTTTAACAATGCCTTTTAGTAATTTATTACAAATTGGTATATGCGGTAGTGGTCGACAAAGTTTAACAAAATTGGCGGCATATATTTATAAACAAAATTTTTTCAAACCAAATTTAAAACCGAATTATAATCAAAACGATTGGCAGTTGGATTTGAAAAATATTTTAAAAATTACTGGTGGTTTAGTACAACCATCTGTATTTTATTTGGAACAAAATATAATCGTTAATCAAAAATTCTTCGATGACATTGATTTATTATTGAAAACAAATCAAATACCGGATTTGTATACAAATAAAGAAAATGAAGAGATATTGGAGTTAGTTAGATTTGTTGTACAAAATGGTAATAAAAATATTGAAATTGATAAAAATTTAATATTCTTATATTTTCGAAAATTTTGTAAAGAAAATTTACATATTATCATTCAATTAAGTCCAATTAATCCAAATTATAGAAAAATTCTCAATTGTTATCCGTCATTATTTAAATATTGCGATATTATTTATTACAACCTTTGGCCAAATTCGGCTTTTGAAGATATAGCTAGAACTTGGATACATGATCTTGATATTAACGAAGAAGTGAAATATTTTCTACCGTTTGTTTTCCAAAATTTCCATAATTCGATTAGGCAACAATCAGCTTATATTCGAATAACGTCGGGTAGCTATTTCGAATTCATTAAAATTTATTTAGAATTATTCGAAACGGAACAAAAAAAGAATCGTGCACTTAAAGATAATTATTCGAAAGCCTTAGAGAAATTATTGAATGCCTCAATCCAAATATCGGAAATGCAAAAGTCATTAGCTAATTATCAACCCCAATTAGAAGAAATGACAATAAAAGCTTACAATATGACAGAACAAATAGAAAAAGAAACATTCGAAGTAGAAAGGGCATCAAATTTAGTTAAAAATGACGAAATTATTGCAAATAAACAAGCGGCAGCTGCGCAAATTTTAAAATTAGATTGTGAAGCTGATCTAGCTCAAGCCATACCAATTTTAGAAGATGCCATATCAGCATTGAATACATTAAAACCAACTGATATAACATTAGTTAAATCAATGAAAAATCCACCGGATGCTATAAAATTAGTTATGGCAGCTGTTTGTGTTATTAAAGATGTTAAACCAGATCGTATACCTGATCCATCGACTGGTAGAAAAACAATTGATTATTGGGGACCTAGTAAACGTATATTAGGCGATATGAATTTTTTACAGTCACTTAAAGACTTTGATAAAGACAATATTAAACCAGATATAATGATAAAAATACGTAAAGACTATTTACCACATAAAGATTTTAAGCCTCATGTTGTTGCTAAAGCTTCTAGTGCAGCTGAAGGCTTATGCAAATGGATAATTGCTATGGATATGTATGATAAAGTAGCTAAAGAGGTAGCTCCAAAAAAAGAAAAATTAGAAAAAGCCGAAAGAGAATATGCTAATACAATGGCAATATTAAACGAGAAAAAAGAACAAGTGGCTAAAATTGAACAAAAATTAGCTGATTTGAATAAATTATTAGACGAGGCAACAATAAAACAACAAAAATTGCAAAAAAACGTCGATTATTGTGAAAAACGATTGGGTAAAGCACAAAAGTTAATTGGTGGCTTAAGTGATGAAAGAATCCGATGGACTAACGCTGTTGAATTATTAGAAAATCAGTTTAAAAATTTATTGAGTGATATTTTGATCACAAGTGCTATAATCGCCTATTTAGGACCATTTACTTATAATTTTCGAGATCAAATCATCAAAAAATGGTTAGAAATTATCGATTCTACCGCAATACCTTATGACGAATATTACAATATTTCAAAAAATTTCAAAAATGATTTATTTATAGATTCGTGGTTAATCGAAGGGTTACCTGATGATAATTATTTTATTCAAAATGGATTTATCACGAAATTCTCGAAACGCTGCCTTTTCTTTATTGACCCACAAAAACAAGCCAATCATTGGATAAAAAATATAGAGAAACGGAATCAATTGAAAATTTGCAATTTTTTTGATAAAAATGATTTCGATAATCTTGATAAATTTGTACAAATGGATTATCCTATTTTAATAGAGAATATCGAAAATATCGAACCAATTTTTACAATTTTAATACAAAAATTCAATTATTTTCGAAATAATATTGAATATGTGAATATTTTTGAAAATTTCAAACAAATCAACAAAAATATTCGCATCTATTTTACTGCTAATGTTAAAGATTTCGCTTATTGCGAAGAATTCTATGATAGATTGACTATTGTCAATTTCAATCTAAATGATAACGCGATAGAACATCAGTTATTGAGGATTATTGGTGAAGCTGAGAAACCAAATACTAAACAATTACGGGCAAATTCGAACCTCGATACAATAAATAATAAAAAATTGTTGAATGAAATTGAAATGAAGATTTTAAAAGTATTAGTTGAATCAAATGTTGATGTATTGGAAGATGAAAATTCTCTAGATATTATAGATAAATCGAAGAGAATGTCCAGAGATGTCGTCGATAAACAGAAAGATCAAATTAGAATACAAGAATATTTGAACGAGTTTCAAAATGAATATAGAACCGTATCTAAATTATCATCTAAATTGTACTTTTGCTCATTCAGTCTATCGAAGCTTGATTATTCGTATCAGTTCTCTATTAATTGGTTCATAGATTTGTACACGAAATCGATAAAAAATTCACGCCGATCTGCATATTTGAAAGAAAGAATTAACAATATCATCGATATGATTGTTTATGAATTTTTCACAAACATTTCAAGATCAATTTACAACGCCCATTTATTATTGATCATTTTTCTAATAGCAATCAATTTAATGCTATCTAAAAACAAAATTGACGTTGAAACAATGGAATTATTGTTGAAAAAAATCGACGAAAAAACCTATTGTAGCAAACCAATATTATGGTTACCTCAAAAACTTTGGGACAATATTAATTATTTGAAATATACCGAACATTATAAGGATTTTCCGGAATTTTTTATACAACATTCCGAAATTTTTTTCGAAATTTACCAAAGTATCGAACCTGAATTGATCGAATTTCCAGATATTTATAATACAAATTGGAAAAAATTATTACTAATCAAATTAATTCGACCCGATCGATTTACAATAATGCTAGAAAATATTTTAATTAGCGAAATTGGTGATTTTCTAATAAAACCTCGTGTTTTTGATATAAATAAATCTTATATGAAATCGTTCATATTATCGCCGATAATATTTATTTTAACACCCGAAATTGATCCAATTAATTCGTTGAAATCGTACGCAAAAACTAAGCGTTTCGAAAAGAAATTGGACTTTATTATATTAGAAAAAACAAATATAGAAATAATTGGAGATATGATTAGAAAAGCCCGAAAACTGGGTTTATGGGTATGTTTAGAAAATTGCCACAGTTCACCAGGATTATTGTTAGAAATTGATAACCAATTGGAGAATATCAATTATAATAATACAAACGAAAATTTCCGATTATGGATTACTACAAACAACGTTAGCAAATTTCCAATCAGTTTTCTTGAAAAAAGTATTCGTATTATTGCTGAATCGCCTGATAATTGTAAAGGGAAATTGATGGATGTTTACAACAAATTTCCGATTAATACGAAAAATTTTCTTAAGAGCGTTAAAAGAAATCAAATAGTTTTCGCTAAACTTATTTATAGTATATCTCTATTCCATTATATTATTCAAAAACGTTATAAATTTGATTATAACGGCTGGAATTGTCCTCATATTTTCAACGAAAATGTTTTTCTTATGTCCGTAGAACTTATCAAATTGATAATCGAGGCATTTACAGATCCATATCAACAACTACTCCATTTATTATGTAATAATTACAGTAGCTGTATATTTGATGGATTTGATCAAAGATTAATCAACCAAATATTGGAAGATTATGTGAATCCATCTGTAAATAATTCAAATTATTCATTCAATAATATAAAAGTTTACGGTTTGATATCACGAAATGATTATATAGACTATATAAATCATATTAATAATTTACCAAATTTTGATGATAGTCAATTATTTGGTTTATCGAGTAATTATAATGAACTGCGTAATTATCGTAAAACAAAAAACTTATTCCAACAAATCACTATAATCTATCAAGATAACCACAAAAATTGCGATATATTGAAGGAAATCACCGACTTATACGTTAAAATTCCTAAATATATTGATGATATCCCAAATGCAACTTGCATAATGCATAAAATTATTAACGACGAAGCTATCAATTATAATCGATTGATTAAAATAATCGAACAAGACGTTAGTAATTTGAAACTATATTTGATGAATTCAATGACAATCAATCCACAATTAGAAGAAACTTATTTGGCAATCATCGATAATAAAACACCAAAATTATGGGATAAATATTCGTTCTGGGCTTCAGTTAATTTAGCAGATTATTTCGAAAAATTCATTATAAAATTGAATCATTTGAAAAACTTTCTAGGATCATCGACTAAAGTTGTCCCTCTATCTAGTTTATTTAGGCCACAATCTTATTTATTTTGTTGGAAATACCTCGATAATTCTTCGGAATTTGAAAACAGTTCATTAAAAATGGAATTTTGTAATGGTTCATGTGATAATCAAAATCATCTTTCTATAAATGGAATTTATTTAATTGGAGCTATTTGGAATTATTCTAAGAATCATCTTGAAGAATTACCACAAAAAATCTTATATCATCTTATTGAATCATCGATATGTTTTATACCTTATAATAAGAATGATAATATTGGTAATATGTATGATTGTCCATTTTATAAATCCTACCCAAAATATTGTAAATCATCCAATTTTATTTCGTCTATTCTTTTATGTACGAAAGAATCACAAAAACATTGGATAAAACGTGGGGTGGCTCTCTGTTGTCAACTCAATACCAATGATTTTACCACATAAATAAAATGTTACTCATTTTTTATATCAAAAACAAAATCATGATTACCTAATAATTTGGAGTGCTATAATGGATGCGTGGCGAAAGAAGCGCTCATCGCGACGAACGCAATTGTATTTGTGGCGCAAAACAGAACATACCGACCTGGTTGAGAGATGCTCTTGATTTTTATTTCACTTGATTATTATACTCTCATGAATCATCACTCATCACTTAAAAAGAGATTTGCACTTCCTACAGCAAGCATCGACGTTACTGCATCGTAGTATGCGACAAGTAAGCGGCAAATTTCATTTTAATATATAAATAGTACAGTTTGGCAATGTATATATACTATTGAGAGATTTTCAAAAATAAAATAATAAAGTATATCAGAAAAGTGTTTGGCATAACGTCAATCCGTTATAGTAATCTACTATACAAAATTACATTATACATATTTTTATATAAAATCTATAAAATAATAGGTAATGGATCATGAGAATTGAAATAATCAAAAATATATCTTAAATTGTCTTATTTTCAAAATAGTACAAAAAGTATGATTTTCCTTATATTTATTTATTTTGCACCGTGTTACGTTTACCGAAAACTATAATAGTCTATTAAATTTTCCTATTTAGTAAATCAAATGTAGTAAAATCGTACTTTGTTTTAGTACTTTGTTTTCCTCTAACAATAAATCGAAAACGAGATCCATTCAATAGATTTAACGGTAGTAAATTTGCTTTTACTAAAAACTAAAATTAAAACCAAAAATGTTGCAACTCAAGCTTATTCAATAGTATCATGTAAAACAATCTTATTGTTAATACAAAGATGATTCTATTGAATCTCATTATTGAAACTCATAACCAAGATCAAATACATTCTACTATATTGGTCGTAAAGCGATTTGAATAATATTAAAGGTTTATTTTACTGTATAATTTTACAATAATATTGAAATGTAATTATTTGAAATACATGAAACTCTAAAAATACAATTGTATTTTTTTTTTCCTTTGATATACCGTAAATAAATAACTATAAATTTGTCGGGATAGGATCTGCATACTACAAATTCTAGCGTAATTTACTATTATTCCGCAATATTTCACAAGAAAAATCCCATTACGTATTCAACTCGTATAACATAAAGTTAAAGTTAAAGAACAAATGTTATTGGCAAATACAAATTCATCTAAAATTTGTATTCAACTTCACTTATGTCTCTATCTAGATTTGTTATTATTGTAAGTAAAAACAATCCCAATGTAGATACTCATATAGTATCTCTCTAAATGTCAATTATACATCTTTCAACTATGATAGTCTTTACCGTACTAGCTTGCTCACTCTCAAACTATAAAACGCAATTTACATTTAGCGCGAAAAATGATGTGAAATTGTAAATATTTTATCTAGATATATCACACAGACAAATTTTCAGATCTAACAATAAGTTCTATTGAATTTTCCCTATACGATTATGGTCTCCCATCGTCAATATTGAAGTTAATGAAAAACCTATTGTTATAATATAACATTTGTAATGCTGATTTTCTCTAGCGTATTTTGATTTTTGATTCAAATGAATAGTTCAACAAGTAAATATTTGATTGTTTGCGAAATACGAAGAGCAAATGAATTGAAAATGAACTGATTTAACAGAAAATTCAATTCAATTATATAAGTTCGTGATGAAACAAGAAAAATTGGATCTTTTTTTATTAAAGATAGAGATAGATATATGAGCATACTAGAAATATATCAATACTCAATACTATACAGAACGATTACACCATGGGAAAGGCAAAAAAAATATTTGTACAATTTATCGATATATATATTTATATTTTATAAGACGGTAATAGATGAAATTCGTTTAACGAATGAATATGAAACATCAGAATCCAACTAAATTAATAAAATGCATGCTTTACACATCATTCATCAATTTCAAACTTTGACATGTAATATTTTCATCAAGATAGCGTACATATGATCACTATACATATAAACATTTTATACATCATATATCGAGTGTAATTAGAAATGATATAGAAAACGGAAGAATCTGGATCTTGTCTGTCTGTATACGTGTCACGACATTCCCTTGATGTATACACATGCCTTAAGATACACTCTCTAATTTGACAAATTTCAAATTTCAAGCAAAAAAATGTAAGTGATAATCATTTTTTGCCAATAAAACAAATTGTTTTAGTAAGCTTTATCTGGGCTTAGGAATCTCTATATTGTATTTTAATTTTTTGAACAAATAGTATGTTCAACAAGTAAATATATTGGATTGTTTGTAAAATGTGAGAAGGAAGTGAATTGAAAATGAACCGATTTAAATGTACGTCCAATTCAATATATAGATAGATCGTGATAAAACAAAACAAACTTTCTTATTGTGAATATAGACGAATCTCTATATATTTTATATAATATAACTTTTATATATATATATAAAAGAACATCTATCGTTTTTCGTTTCTATATACAATTCCTATTTATTTTTATATATATATTTTTTTTGCTTTTTTGTGATGGAAATAGCTCGATATTTCAGTAGTTTCAGTATGTCGACGATTGTATACTTGGAATGATTTATTAGATTTTCCACATCAAAGCGATGGAAATTTTATATGTATATTGAGGTAAACTTTTTACTTTCTCGGTTATATAAATTATTTTATTGAATTCATAATAATAATAATAATAATAATAATAATAGTAATATCCCTTAGCGAGTAAAAGAATTTTAATGATGTTCTTCGCTATTTTATAATGATTCACATCAAACACCTGCTGTTGTTTTTGATTAAATCACATTCAAAGATGTGGCTAACAAGACAAAACCCAAATGAGTTCCAAATCAACCAAACTATTTTATAAAATTACCGTAAATCCCAAATTGAAATTATTGCATACTGCTTTTTTGTTAGACAAAATAATTGAAAATGCCAATAATTTCCGAAATAACTCAAGATTCAAATACCGTAAAAGTATTTTTATATTTATTACTAATTTTCTTGATATTGGTATTGAATATATTTAATGATTTCATATAGTTAGAAGCAGAGTATTAAGGGGATAACAGATGTCTAAAACGCATCATCTTCAAAGTATACACCCTACTTGAGTTGTTCACTTTCTAGTGTACCTTTGGGAAAATAGGGCGATTTATATAGACAACCACCCGCCCAGTCTATTACAACGCGGAATACCACAACTTCGTAAAGTTGATTCCCTATCCTGTCCCATTTCCTTCAGTCTAGTACCGTTCTACATCTATACATATAGTCAGTAAACTGGAATCACCAACTAGACTTATTCAACAAGCTATCTTAGTAACCTATACATACAAAATCACCAAAAACTCTCTACAATCTACATTCAAATAGTAACAAAATTAAACATAACCCTCAATCAATCAATATAAATAAATGACAACTATCTGATTTGTCAACAGATTTTCAACCTTTTGACATACTCGAACTAGAACTGATAATTTTAAAATTCGACATCAATTCAACTATAATACATATAATAAAAATATTTATTTGATTTTATTCCAATTAAATGCATTTACTCTTATTATATCGAAATATGTACTTGAATGTATATATAATATTTGATAAGTATTAAAAAATAAATTGAGCGTTAAAAAGAAGCAAACTAAATTGAGTCCTTCAGAATTGAAATCGTATAGATTCGCTCTCAAGAAAATTGAAATTTTTATAGGATGTCTCTTATTAAATAGTAGATTTTTATTTATGAAATGAGATAATCCAACTTTCATCCAATTTAGTTATAGGAAATATGTTGTTGATTTTCAAGTGGCATCGAATAAATAATCGATGGATAAAAAAAATGTAATGCTTCGAAAAACTTCCGTGATTTTTATTATTATTAAAAAATCACCATCCACTTTATAAATTTCTAATAGGAAATTTTCTCGATTTCTTTCTTTCGAAAATCTTCAATTCAACATTAAATTTGTCAGAATCTCCCCTTTTCTCTAGAAAATATTTGAAATTTATAAAAACATAGACTAATAATCTCAATCGTAATCTCCATATTTTTTAAAATAGACTCAACTTTGTTCTCGATTTTTTTTCTTAAATTTAAATTATTACTATAGGAATAATTAATGTAGGTCGTTTTTTTTTTACGTTTTCTCACATAACAGTCTACAAGTCTACAGCTTGTAAATGAGAACCATGGAAAAGTAAAGATCAAGAACGATATACCGGCAGATTACTATTCATCATTTTACATCTCGTATAATCAAAGTGCAAACAAGAATTTGTGATCTCAATTCGAGTTGTGATTTATTATTATTTCACGAATTTCTTTTCATTAATGAAATACAAGATATCGTAAGTTCGTTAAAGAAATAAATTAATATTCTTATCTCGATCGTAATCTTGATCTTGATCATAATCGGTTATTTTCTAGGGATTAATTTATTTTATCACTATCATCCCTGAATTTTAATTTTTATATTGAGATAAAATAATTCTTATATCTACTCATTTAACAGGTGAAATTTCTGATAAGATTAGGATGGTTCTTTGAGCTATCTTCTTTATTAGAATAAATTATAATTATCTATAGATTGTTTGGTTTTTTTTTCTTTGAGAAAATGATAATATCAATTGCGATAATCACAACCGTAGTAATTTCCTCATTCTCAAACTTATTGTATAAATAGCTATTAGCAGCATTCCGTGACTCGAGTATTTTAATACGCACACATATAGTTGTCTACGCACACATACACACACATATACTATATTGCTGAAAAATTTCAGTGAAGAAGCTGATGAGAATTGTAAGATAAAATGATAATATGAATACTTATTGTTAGTCTGAAATAATTTTAAAACGATTCTGTATCGAATAAGTAGTCAAAGTCCCATACTGATATAACGTCTACGAGTTTTCATATTAATTTAGGTCAAAAATCTGTTTCACTCATGAAAATTCACTCTCATAAAATTGTTTTTCTATAACTCCACTATGGAAAAGTATAATTTCAAAAATTGTATAGTTCACACTTTTCAATTGAGATTACAAGAAAAGCATAGGACGCTCTTACAATTAAATGCGCTATTTGTGTAGTACTTACATAGAAATATATAAGCGCTCATTCATTAGAAATGAAATAATTATAATTATTCCTACCTTTTAGGGAGCGTTTTTCCTAAAATCACAAGGCCAACAAACACACACACACATTCACATGGATACACTGTAGTGTAGATGAAGATAGATTTGCAATTTTCCATAACACTCACATCTCACATCGTGTATCTCGGAAATATTTTATTGAAACCGTTAATAATTAATGGAATTATAGCAATTTAATAATAATAATAATAATAAGTGAATAGAATTTCAACAAGACTGAAGACAGATGAAAAAATTCTAGAATGGAGGTGGTTACAATTGCTTAAGAAAGAGAGCAATAAATAAATTAAACAATAAATTTGATTTAAACAAAGACGGCATTATACCAGCTTGCTAGACAGATAAAAAAAAATTATAATTCTTGGAATGGTCGCTAGGCGGAGGAAAAAGGAGAATTAACTTAAGAATTATTAATTGTATTCGATGGATATAAAATTGAAATTGAAAATATAATTAATATTAAATTAAATTGTAATGTATATATGTATATTGCAATTCTATAATGATTTTCGATAATTCCGGTATATGTATGTACTATGTGTGTGTTGAAAAAAAAAACAATTGATGATCGCGTTCGATCGAATTGAAATGCAATTGTGTATGGATGATGTGAAAAGTGCAAAAGAAAAACATTCAATCACCTATACAATGTATATCCATAAGTTATCATCTTCTAATTCTAAAAGGTAGGATAAATTAGGTATCTATACCTATGTATGTATATGTATTAGAATAATAACCCCAAAGGCAGTAATTTGTCCGTATTTTGAGCCCAATCAAAAATCAGAAAAAAAAAACAAAAACAAATGAATGAGTGGAAAATATACGCCGCCGTTATTTTGATATTTATATTTTAAAGTCAAATTTAAATTGTCGCAAAACCAAGCACTCGCTGGACTCTCGAATATTACAATACACACACAGACACACACACACACACATAGTTGTCTATGTACATATGCAGTAATACATACGTACACATACGCCTACTGTATTGGTGAAACATTTGAGTGGAAAAGTTAGTGAAAATTGTTTGAAAATAAAAATATGAATTTAGTCTAATTGTAAAATAATCTAAAAACGATTTTGCATCGAATAGTTAAAGTGCCATAATCATGTAACTTTTAGAAGTTTACATGTTAGTTTAAGTCAAAAATGTGTCGGGGTCATGTCTGACTGACTGCTCGTTAAGATTTACTATCATGGAATTTTTTTCTATAACGCCCCTAAAGGAGTACTTACCTATAGCTTGGAAAATTTTCAGGATTTAATTTGGACGTTTCGTTGCTTTTATTACGACTTTCTCAGCAACACAATCTTATAAATTCCACTGTTTACCCAATTAAAACAATTAACGGGTATATTTTTTGGAATTGTTCTATTATTAGATCCACAATTTAATTTCCTTTTGTTTATTAATTTACAATTTAACATTAAACAATAATAATAACAACAAAAAATGTATGTCCTTTTCACTAACAATAAAATATTCAATCATATTCAATATACGAGACACGAAAAAATGATTGTTTTCCAATGTTAGAAATGTTTGTATTTAATCTCGGTAACTTTATCATATATATCTGAATCGATTTGTGATTCAGTTGAAGTTGGTGTAATTGTATCACCAGGTTTAACTAAAGCAACTCCATCATTTCCCATTCTCATACAATCAAAGTGCAAAACAAGTATTCTTTCATGTTGTATACGAGTTTCAAAATCGAAACACATATGTAAATTTCGCCCTGGTGTATAAATATCGAAGAGCTTTGCACAAGCTTCTACAGACAACGGTAAGTAAGGTATTGGAATAGGGATACATAAAGGTGGTGGATTTTTAGCTGAAATATAACAAACATATAAATTGAATATAAAACTAATAGAATAAAATTTATACCTGATACAGAATTGGAATAAATTGAATTACCATCCATAAACATATTCATATCAATCGAAAAATCGTAAGGATCGTATGTAAAATTCATACAACCTAATAAAATATTTAATTGAATAATTAGAAATTTGATTATTTGATTAGATGAAACAAATACCTTCTCTATTAAAATTAAATTGTTGTAAATTTAAGCCAGCACAACATCCACATGTTAATTTTTGACATGTACATCCATTACTTCTATAAGCAATACGACGAATACCACCTTCAGATTTTGTCGATAAATTTGATGTTAAAATATTCTCAATCGACATAATATTGAATGGTATATGGGTTTTTGGGTTATAATATACAAACGATTCAATATTATCGTCTGAATCTAAATAAAATCGAAAATTAAAAATTTTCATAATTAATTTCAAATATAATTTACAGCCTCACCATTTGAATAAAAACCATTTGTCGGACATGACAAACAAACAATTAGAACAAGACAAAAATTAACAATATTCATAATTAATTGACAAATTTTTTTCAATAATTATTTTTTCAAATATAAATTTACCATTCAATTGTTAAAAATATACCACTGTAAAGTACCATATTCAACTGTTATTATGGGAGAATTTAGGATAAAATATCGATATGTTGAGTTGGAATAACATCGTAAATGTTCGGTGAAAGCTTTAAACGTGCTTCAAATATTTAATATTGATGGTGTTTTTTTTTTTATTGTTAATTAAAATAATGTTTGATTATCTCTCTTTCTCCAATAATATATAAATAAATATACATATATGTATATAATTTAGAAAGGTATGTTGTCATTATTCGAAATTGTTCAATCAACAGGTATTTAAACGATCTAAATTAATTTCTATTCACTCTTCAAACACCCCCATATTGGCCTAGATTCTAGAACCAATACAATAAATAAACAGACATTTGGGTCACAAAATAATATCTAAAATTTTTAAACTCATATATTTATTCAATAATTTCTATTAATAAATACATCACCATCGATTAATTTCGTTATATTAATTAATGTTTTATCTGGTTTTTTGTCAATCAACTCTTTAAATTTTTTATCGAATATTATATTGAAATGTTTGTTTCTTTCAATCGGTACATTTCTAGCATTATCATCGTAATCTTCATTAGTTTGAGCGATTATATCAATTGGTTTTATTGGTATACCACCACCATCTTCAGGTCCAACAATAGTAACACCACTAACACCCATTCTTATACAATCAAATGACCATTCTAATAATGTGATATCTTGCCAATTTGCTGCCATATCAACACAAAAATGTACATTACGACTAGCGAAATATATATTCGAGATTTCAACACAGAAACGTATAAAATTTAAACGAGGTAAATTTATGCACATCGGTGGTGGATTTTTACCTTAATAAGAAACACAAGAAAAATTTCTATTAATTTCAAATCTATAATTAAATCGTTTTTTTCGTTTTGCTATTTGAATAGAGAATTGATGTCTTTGAAAATTGGGAAAATTCACCTTAAATCGGTTGCATCAAGTTTTTAATCAGTTAGTTTTTCATTAAATATAAGGAAAGCTATTTAAACTTTTGCTATTTTATGCAGTGTTTGTTTTCGTATCGAAAACCATTATTTTACGATCGACTAACTTATACAATTCTATGTCGATATAATAAATATAGTTAAAGTTCAACTATCCGAAAAAAATTGCTTGGAAAAAAAAAATCAAATTACACTTTTGGCATTTGTCAATTGCATTTTATTACGGGTTGTTGTCTCTTGAGTCCTAAATCTGTGATGGTATTATTATCCGGTCGAAATAGTTAAATTCGATTTGACGACAACATTTATAATGATTAAGTTATAATTTTTGTTCACTCAAAAATTTCATTTACAATATTTCATAGTTGGTTAAATTTTTAGTTAAATATTCGATCTAAAATAGAAATATATGAATTTCTCGTTTGCTTTTTTTTTTTTTTAGAAATATCTCCTAAAATTGCACGACCATTTTTCCAGACTATTTCAAAATACCTACTTATTCAGCCATTAATATTTCATAAATAATATATCGTTATCAATGAAATTTTCTTTAAAGTAGAATTCGTACTTGGAAACTCTGACAACAGTACGATTAACAAATAATTACATTACTTCAAGATGTACTTATTGTTAGAAAACGTAAAATTTCAAAAAGTTTATCACCCTATAACAATGAATGTGAATTTAATTTTTATATAAAAAAAATATTCTATCGTAAAATTAGCACCATACAAAATATATAGAGCAAAAAATTCAACCGGAAATAGTAGGTAACGTCATTGCGGTCATAAAAAAAATTGCTAGAGTTTTATTGGACTATATAAATACTTTGTTGGTTTGGTTGTTTGTTTTTTATTTTAAATCTATATTGATTTTGGTGAATTTACCAGATAGTGTCCTTCGATACAAAACATTTCCATTCATCGATAGAGCTGCTGATAATGCAAAATCATCAGGTTCGTAAGTTAAATTGAGACAAGCTTTTTGTTTGAAACGTTCTAATATAAATCCAGTACAACAGCCACATTGTCCCTCGTAACAGGCACAGGGCAATCTAAATCCACCAAATAATGGTGGACGATCCGTTGTTGTTATTATTGTTGGAACTGTAGTTGGTAAAGTTGTCATTTTCCCTATGTTTGTTATATTTTTTATGTTTTTCGTTATTGTAACTGATGATAGTTGTGCGATTGTTGTTCGTTTGCCTGATACAATTTTATCTAAAACAAAATTGTTAAACTGAAAAGCTATATATAGAGAAAATTCAACGATAAACGTATAATAGAAGACAAGATTATTTTACACCCCATCCGCTCTATGGGAGCATCATCGTGATAAGGAACGGATCTCAAAACCGTTCGCTTGAACACTTATAACCGGAAAAAAAAGAACGAAAATCAGAAATAAAATCAAGGCAATTTCTAAGTGAAATTTATTCATCGGCAATAATGTCGTTTAAACAAACATATAGACCTCATTCCGTTAATGTATAACCGTATATTCAAAACGTTTACTAATCTGTTGATTATCATGAATTTGATGTCAATTTCACGGGAAAAGGAATAATATTTAAATCAATAATCAATTACCCGATATTCCATATAAAATATTCGAGTGGATAAACACAATAATGCATGATAAATAAAAATATTTCATATTTTTCAATATCTTCAACAACACACTGTTTACTATTCAATCGACTCTCTAAAACAAAACTGAATAACTGTATAACATTCTGTTTATATCGATGGATTTTCGATCAATACTTCCATCATCATCATCATCATCATCTCGATATAGTAATTAACCCAAATAACACATTAAGTCCTAATACGCTCTAGATACATAACTAATGAAAACCGTTTTGTTTTTTTGTTTTTATTCATCATGCTTGCCCTATCATTATTATTATTATTTATAAAATTATTTAGAAAATAACACAATGCAACAAGTCAATATTTATTAACAACAAATTTATATAGATATAGCGACCTTCTCAACAGGATAGTGGAGTATTATTATTATTATTATTATAACAAATCTTTCAAGCCCTTCATCTATAAATTATCATCGATTCAGCGAATATCGCAGAAATAATCATCTTACATCTCAGGGGAGCTATTTAAAGGTTAAAACATCCACCTGCTACTTCCTATTAATATCATACATAACATAACAAAACAAAACAAAAATAATAAAAACTATGGATTTATTATTATTATTATTTATTTCATTGCATTAAAAAAAAATATATATAAATATAAATAAATGAACTAAATTGAAATAGAACATGAATCGATAAATTATGTACAAAAATAAATAAATATATGGATCAAATAAATATTTTATTAATTTAATTTTATTACCAATGCAGCCGAGCTAGCCACATATCTCGACTTTGACGACCCTTAGTCTTTTTAAAACGGCTTTTTTGATGGAATCGACGACTATCATCATCATCATCATCATCATCATC
>JAZBGX010000044.1:2157-18370 GCA_037414775.1 Zonitis immaculata
TTTGTTCTCTTATCAACGTTTCACTTTTACTGGAATCATCTCAAATATATACTTAGTTATTAATATTTATGGATTAAAAATAAAAAAGCTTTGGGTTTATTGCAATCGTTAATTTCGATATTAAAATAATTATCCAATAATAACTATTAAGAAAAACAAAAAATTGTTTTTAATTGCATTATTTACAAATATAATTGCAATATATACCCGAGCAAACTATCAGCGTAAAAAAGCCAGATTAATAACACATTTTTGTGTTATTCTTTCATTTATTATTATTTATTTATTACGTAATTCCAATCACAATTCGCTTGTGTTTTATTTATTTTTTTTTGTGTTGATGCACAAGTTTCAATACAAAATTATTAAACAAAACAAAAAAGAAAAAACTGACTGAGTTCCACATCGGGATAATAACAAATTAAAAAAATAATAATAATAATAATAATAAAAGGGGAATCGATATAACGCAACTGATTGGTGTTTCGACTTACGAACTCGTTTATAATACACGAATGAAGAAAATTTGAGCAACAATAAATTGAAATAATCGAAGAGAAATTAATTATATACTACAAATAACTATTATTATTATTATATAATAATTAATAATATATAAAAAAAAACTTATTGTAATTATCAATATTATTAAAATTAAATAACAACAACGACTAATTTTTCGTTATAATGCAGTTTGGAATTTGTTGATAATATTATTATGGGAATCGTGACCAAAAATTAGTCGATATAGTTCCAGCGTTTCGTCTAATAAAAGCTTAGGAAGTTATTTTGTACTGTGATAAAAGGACACCAACCAAAAACCGACAACAATTCCATATATTGTGGCATTGTATATCAAATATCCTTATCATAATTATTATAATAATAATGGACTAAACACAATTGTTGGATTTCTGTATGAAATAGAAGAGATGAATTAATTGATTCAAATTTTGGACATGGAGTATTATAATTTGTTTTGTTTTGTTTTTTTTTCAGTCTTATATACATTTCTAGATGTATCTACTATAATTTATTTTGTGATTAGCAAAAATTAAGAAAATTGCGAATAATATTAAAAAATAATAATCATATTTTGTGTCCCGCTCTATTTAATTCAATTTTATTATAAAATAACTCTTTAATTAATTGAATAGCAAACGAACGGCTTTTATTTATGAACGCGTACAACACAGCGGGGCTCCAGCTCATATTATAAAATATGAAGATATCAATAACAAAGTTACAGATGGAACAATACTATATAGCTAAAGAATATACAATCTAATCACAATATTTGCTAAATAATAACAATCTATTACGTTTTTTATTTTACTTTTTCATTAAATACGGACATTCTTATCTAAACACATCCATAAGAAGCACTTATTAATCATGGAAAATACAATAACGAGTCTCTAAATAGTCCACACGTCCAAGACACTGCTCTAGATCTTCAAAAAAAAATATTTAATACACACTAGCACATCCTCTAATTTTTTGATATCCCCCCCGCCCGTCTTCATCAATGATCATCAATAATAATTGGACTAATTATTATCGTATTTTTCAATTAAAATGACCATTGGAAAATAGTTCAGCTTTGTTTTTTTTTTCAATATTTATATAAAAAAAAACAAACAAAACAACATCCGATCCTGAATTCGATTCCATATCTATTATATCATAAAATATCGTTAAATTTGATTATCACAACCAGTGTGAGTTTTTGACAATTTCATGTGCGTTCCATTTTTGGTTTGTTTATTTAATTTTAATTTTTTTTTTATCAGTATCGGATGTGGCCATATAATTCTATATTTCAATTTGATTTATAGACCTGTTAGGCTCTATAAATGTAGGAGGCAGTGCGTGGAGGTGTTGGTGATGGCGATGAGGAGGGCGGCGAAGGGGAACTAGAAGACCCGCTGCTTGTTGGCAGCGCACTATGCCCAGTACGTGGTGGCCGTGGCCTTCCCAAACTTCGAGCGCCCACTCCGCCCTCCTCATTGTTTTCTCAGAGGTATACTTTTTTTACGCTACGAGTGGTCGCAAATCCATCGCCTCTCCTATAATTATCACCCTAAAAACCAACATATTACGTCAAACAAAACAGGAGATTTGGTTGCGAAACGAAAAAAAACAACAAATTTGGATATTAGCAAAAAAATTTAGACAGTACTAACCTGGTGTGAACGTAGAGTGCCGAAATTGTCACGACCACCACGGTATGTGTCGCGACTATTATAACCGGTATCAGTTTGGAATTGGAATAATGTTTCAGCATTATTTTGATGTGGTGGTCCTTTACGCAACGTATTCTTTGGTGAATGTAATTTTGGTGGTGGTTGTGGTACTAGAACTGGTTCAGCATAAGTCACCTCTTCTTGTGGCAATAATTTCGGTTCAGCTTGTATCCTAAAAAGTGGCATTGAACTAAAATAAAATGTTATTATTATTTCATCAATAGATATAATTCGTACCTATTCATATTTTGACGTTGTTCAAAATATTCATATTCAGTGTCTGGATATGGTAAGTTATCATCTTCATCTTTATGGCATTTACGACCGCATAGATAACCAGTTATAAAACCGACGACTAGTGCTGATACAGCACCAGCTACAACCGACATTATCAATGTTTCTACAGAATATTGCGTTGGAATTGTTTCAGCAGCTGAAACCGCAGGATCTAAAACCGCAATATCGTTCAAAATTTCAACTATTCTAATTAAAAAAAAAATATATATTATTACCATTACGATTGAAATTTTCCTCTTGCATTATATTGATAACTTGTCCATCAGGCCGGCCAGGTTGATGGTCTGGATTGAATTTCGGTTGACTAGAACTAAGACCACCAACTGAACCAGCATCACGATCATTGATTTTTGGCGATGGACAAGCCGGATGTTGGCCATTTGCTATATTTTGAAAGAAATAAGTTTCCTCACCCCAACGACCTGAACCATGCGACCGGCATTTGCCTTGAACTTTATCCCAAGCACAATATGGATCTTGAAGTGCTACACATTCACTACAGCTGGAAATTTTATTACTATCACAACGATGTAATCGTAATGATTGTACTTCGCTATCTGATATAACAATAAGACGACCCTCTTGACGACTAGTTTTGATAACTTTAATATTCCGTACAGGTACATGTGTTGGGAATACTTGGATTTCTTCAATAACTACCGGTCGTACACCGTGACGTGTTTCAGCTGATAAAGCATTTACAGCTTTGATAATTTTCCCATTATCTATAATCAATGGAAGCAAAAAAAATCACAATGATAAACCAATTTTGATTGAATTAAGACTGAATAGCTGACCTGTCCCAATGAATAGTACGTCGTAAGTTTTCCCACCAGGTACTTTAACTTGTGGATCAACAGCAATTTGTGTAAATCGATAACTAATGGATAATAAAAAAATAATAGAAATAAATTTAAAAATAATTTCAATATAGATCAACTTACTGGAAGATTGTTCGAATTACAATTGGTTGGCCAAAGAATGATGGTACACTTTCGTCCATTAACGAATGTGTCTTGATAAAGTTTAATGTTAAATCGGGCAATGTCCGACTATCATTATGGCATTGTCCAGGCCGTGGATCAGGCACTTTAGAACTTTGCACTGGTAACCAATTCGAATTTAATTCAGATTGTTCTTTGAAATTACCTTCAAATGTATCGGTAATGTCTTGTAAACTGAATGCACATACAGCACTACCGGATATACTATTCGATGGTGTTGTAAAAGTACCATAAATTAATTGAGCCGAAACATCACCATATTGGCCTTCAATCAATTCTGTAGCCGATTCTGAAAATTGATAAATAAATTGTTATTGCAAAGTTTCCATCTTCTTATAAAAGTTTAATAAATAGAAAAAATTCAGTTATCTTTAAATTAATTGATGTCTAAATGATGGATGCAATCAATTTTCTAATACTTAATGGTAAGTAGTTTTTTTATGCCCTTTGATTATATAGCTATACATGATGGTCCACCAGAGGCTTTCCTGGTCTTGCAACTCTGGCTCTAGTGGGTGCAAAAAAAAAAACGTACTCGACGATCTAAAGTGCGATATTCAGAGAATATTTTGATGCTCAAACGATTTTCTAAACTTCGAGTGCATTTTTTTTTTGTCTCTCCACTAGAACAAGACCAGGATGTGCCTCTGGTGGACCAGCCTGTATATAGACTTTGAAAATTGTAATGAAATTTCATTTTTCATTATAAGGTTGGGTTGTTTTTATAACGATAACATGGGAATCAATAACGCACTCAACCGATATTGTGGTCATCTCCCTTAACGTATAGATATATATATTTTTTTTGGTTTATTTTTTGTTGGAAATACTGTACGAACTGAAACAGCTGTATAATCAAAATCTAATAACATTCACAGCAGTTTCAAGTGAGAATTAGGAAGGAAAAAGAAATTACATCTGTCTTATATTAGAAGATGACAATTTTTTGGCGGAATAACAAATGACAATTTAATGTAAAAGATAAATATTTCGAATAATGGAATAATTTTGATAATTTGCATATTGTAACAACTAAAAATAGCATCTATTTATAAACAAACACCCTTATACTAACTACATCGATTATAATGTTTGCGGAAACTGAAAACAAACCTAATTTATATGGTAAATAAATTAATATAACAAACATATTATTATCAGGGCTTTAATTTGAAATAGTTATTAAATACGTGCACTTATTCATGATGCAACATCATTTCTAAACCGGATAACTCAATTAGAAACTTGAGATTGTAGTTCGTACGATTGCATTTTACAATTATTGATTTCATAAGAGATAGAGGCCAACAACAACAACAAAAAATCTTCAATATTATATTATAATTAAAACAATACAACAAAAATACTTACGTATCTCGTTGAAATAAAAAGGAAATTCTCCAGTAACAGAACAATTCAGTCTTGACTTTAAGAATGATGTCCAACGGTTACGGAAACGATGAGGACCACCACGATCATTCTTACAAACACGAGCCACACGAGAATAAACAGCCTATTTAAAAATTTAAAGACAATATTGACAATATGTTAACATTATTTATTATTATTATTATTATTATAAATAGACGTTTGTTTACTTACTTTACCACAATTGATATATTCAACAGCTGTTTCACGGAAAAAGAAATAAACGAAATCACCTTGAGTCATCGAACCGACGAAATCGGGAGCTAAAATCAATAATAAATAAATATTTAATATAATTAATGGCAGAAGTTGCCTGAAACTGTACATGGTGTTAGTTAAATCAATAGGTAATTCAATAATATTATAATTTTGATGTTGTGATTTTAATAACGGATCGTCGAGGAAATTTTAATATTAGTTTCCAAAGTTTCTTATTGTAAAATTTTAGGCAAACTATTCCTCAACTATATAAACTCTCTATTTAATTGCCTGAAAGAATTTTGGGTATTAATCTACTAGCAACAATATGGTAATTCCTAATTTTATGGTCTTTCAATTTGTAATTTTGCCAAGTAAAAGGTCAGATCCTGAAATTTAATATTCCGATAATATTCGGATGGTAATAATTAATTAGTTAGAAGTCTGTGTATCAATTTCCAATCATAAAAAAATCCTATTCTATCGACTTATTCAAGAATTTCCAATATATATCTATCGAATACTTAATGATTTATATAAAACTTACCGTTCAAGCTCATCGAATCGTATTGTTCTGTTTGTAAAGTTTCACGATAAATAATTGGATCCATACCACTGAAATCGGCTACAGTGCCCGTATATAGATCACCATCTAAAATTCAAAACAAAACAAAAACTAATTAATTCAATTTCAAGTTCAATAGTAATAATAATAATAATAATCTAATATCTATTCAACTAATTTTTGAATAATGCATCCTTTAATTTGTCAATTCGTGTCTGAATAGTTACCATTGTTGCTTATTGCTTTGTATTCTCTAGTCAAGCGACTAGTGATTGTGGTTATTTTAAAAATTCATTCAATTAAAACCGCATTCTCTATTCTATAGTTTGTTGAATGTTATAAATTCCATTAACTTCAAGTTTCATTTTGGACCCCGAAAAATAAATAAATAAAATCAATACAGATGGAAATTTAAATTTTTAAACAATTGAGCTTTTTATTATTAATTATATCTGGATAGAAGAAAGAGAAGATCAATTCTATATTTGTATGTTGCCAATTTAATTAATTAATTCCACAGAATTAGGAAACCCTATTAATACCTTAAACATTCCTAAAGTTATTATCCTTTCTATTGATTCCGCTTTTAGAATTAGCTATCTTTTGGTAGGTACTTATAAGATGCAAAATTTGAATAACAATTCCACGACATGAATTGTTTCTTCTCTTATTAAAAATAAGCTTGTTGTTGTAAAAATCTTGTAAACTAGAATTTGGATTAGTCCTTATTGTTGCTTTTACGTTTGAATCGAATAAAATTCACGTATCCACTTATTCATTTATTTCTATTATAGAACTTTGTATATAATATATTTATATGATGTGAATTTAAAGATATGAATTATTTGCATAAATTCAAAAGTAGGCATTTATTTATATGGGAATTTGTATACGGAATATGATTTTCCAGGACAAAGAATTCCAAGTAGATATCATAAATGGATTGGTGATATATGGTTATATATACATGAGACGATTTCTAAATACAGAAAGCTCATATTCTATTGAGAGATTCCAAAAAACAATAAGAATTATGAAGTTGTTGATTCGAATGCACACAAAGTTTTCTAATTGTGTAAAAACAAGAATAATTATATGCCTTTTGATAGGTAAATTCAGATTTGTTCGTAGAAACAAGTAGTGCAATATTAAGATACAGTGGACCCAGTGCTTGCAACGATTGTATTTGCCCATAAAGCACCATTTCGTGTAACTGTAATCATCCAGGAAGACCTTGTCCAGCCGTCACCCCTGAAAAACTGCTTCTAGTTCGCAGTCGGACTCGTTAGAGACACACGGAAGTGTACGGAATACTCCACGCAAAATTATGAATCAGAAAGCTTCTATCGCGTCGGGATCTACATCGATTGATCGAAACATGCTGATGTAACTTGTATTCCATTTGACAACGTACCTATACACCAAGGAAATAGAATACGGGTGTTTTGAGATGACCCAATAACTCTAACAACGTTCAATCTAAAAGTCATGAGTTCACTGAACATCCGTCTTATTCACCGGGACCTAGAGTAATGTGCGTGATTTCTGGTTATTCTTCAATCTAAAAAATAGCCTATACGTGGTCGTCGTTGTCATTTATAGAAATTGACGAGATACAGTACACGAAGTACTTCAGTATTTAGTATTTCAAACTAGCCTCGTATGAAATTGTATATATGATAGGTATACGGTTCATTATATATATTTATATCAATAATTATTGGAATTATAAATCAATTGATCTAGTTCGTAATTGAATTATGATTCAATAAGTGAAACGATTCAGTGAGCAAATGTGCCATGTCCGTTTCAATAATAAATCTAGAAATTCATAAATTCAACTGAATAATTTCCAATAAATCACTTTTTTCATATCAATATTCCCTTAAATCAAAGATTTCTAAATTGTAAAATACCTATATTGATTGAGTTTAATTTAATTCGATAATTGCCATCAGTTCTAGTGAATTTAGTCTCTCTCCACTACCAATGATATTCGCTATGCAATATAATAGTAAGTATTTATAAGCTAGTTTGGTTAATCCAATGAAAACAACGATTAGATTAATAGAATTGGACTTATATAAGTATATATAAAGATAAATATGTCCCTGATCGCATTAAAATTTGAACAAATAAAAAATATCTTCATTAATCAACCAATTTATTCAGCTTTATAATTACTAATTATCTTTATAATTATTATATAACACAGCAATATTTCATTATTACGATGGAAAAATTGCTATTCAAGACACGTTTCACTTGTTTATACATATACAGAGTTTCTTGTAAAATAAAACATCCAATTTAAAGTATGGATGAAATAATAGTTTTTGTTACTCATGACTCATGAGACATCCTGTATGTGTTTATTTTTCAATAATGCCAAATACTTACCGACATAAATTGCTGTAGAATTATGATGTGGATCGTAAGGACATACGGCTTGTCCTGATTTCTCTTTTTCCATTGTATAGTTTCCATTAAGTATATTGTATTCTCTACAGACTGGCTTGAAGGCATTGGTGCCACAAAGCAATAAACGGCCTGTTGTAGTTTTTGCCATTATCCTTATATAGTTTTGGCAATTCTCCTAGAAAAATGAAAACGAATTTTCCAATAAATTAAATTAAAATTCTATTATAACAAAATAAACAAAACAAAATCAACCGAAATAAATCACTGTGCAACTTAAAGTTAAGCAAATCATTTGTCTTTTTTATTTAGAAATAATTAAGTCTTTTCATAATCCTCTTATATTTATAAATTTTATTAGAGAAAAACAAAAAGATGGGTAGGTAGGTCCGGTCGAACGATTTGATTTTGGGATGGTATAGTGAAAGTGGAAATGTGATGTTTCGTGGTAAACAGTCATAAAATTGAGCAAATAGGGGAGGAGAAATTAAATAAGAAATAATTGTAGCAAATGAATCATGAATTAAGAGACTCGTTTATTACAGAAAACTGATAAACAATATAGAATGGCGAATGAGAGAAACTAATAATGAAAAAAAATATAACTACATTCAAAATGTGTTTTATTGGAATTTGGAAAAGTCCGTATGATGATTTGATCCAATTGCTAAAATACTTATGTGATCATTCTCAATTCTATATACAAATAGAATCTATTTGATCCTATATAGAAAAGTTTCGAAGACAAATTTTATTATATCTTGATAAATTGTTTATTAGATCCTATAAACCTTTTTTTTTACGTGTAACACCCTGTATAATGGTATATAATGAAATCATCAAACGAATGGTCGGAAATTGATAGAACAAAGAGAATTCTTATGAATGAAAAACAAAACGTAGAAGCTAATTGAACAATATAAGTGATTTATTAGAGAGTAATTGAAGAATTGAATAATTACTCTATGAAATTTTAATGAATCCCTTTTGATAGGTTATCCGATATGAAATTTATCTATTATTATAAATAAATCGAATAGTTCGCACTACACCAAAAGGTAGTTATATAGGATAGATGGAAATAACAAAATCTAATTACATGGAATTTCAAAATTGAAACCAGAAATTAAATTTCCTGAAAATCTCATATTTCTATATCTATCCCATCTACTAGATCTATCGCATATCTATGCCAATAATTATTTTAATTTAATGAAATATTCGAAATGAGCGACGAACTTTTTTGGCAGAGTAACTTTTCTAACCCAAATACGATTCCAATAAATGTGTCTCCATACAAACATTTCTATAATATAGCAATTTTGTACCAGTAATAAGAAAATGTATATAGGAAAATTCGTACATTTCCATAGCATTTCAGTTGAAAATGATGCAATCAAAAAAATTCAATAACCATAAATTTTCGTTTTCAACAACACACCATTCTAAACGAAGATTTATACTTATTGACTGACTTCTATCGAAATCAAAAATGTTGCAACATCAGCCATTTGATAATTTCATGTATATATAATACATTTATATATAGATATATATATAGGTAGGTAAATATAATGGAGCATGATATGGGGTTATATTGTCTGTAAATTTTTGATTACACGTAAAATTTATCCATCCGATTGACTGGTTAAGTAATTTATATCTCATCGTCAAGACTATTGATTTAAGATTTATGTCGATTTTTGGATAAATGGATATATAATGGCAAAAATGTATAACATGTTAAATTGGATCTTATAATTGAGTTGTCAATAGACGATTTTTCATCAATTTTGGATAGCTAATAAGAAACGATCGATATAATTACTAGCTAATTTACAGAAAGTCAAGCTAATGGCTACACGGAACTGATTATATTCAATTCGGAAGACAGCTGTTGGGGGTTGTGAGAAAATCCGTTAAAACAAAAACAAAACAAAAAAATCTTATTTAATATAAATTAAGACTGAATCTATTACTATAATTCTATTATTTCCATAACAAAACTACCGATAAAAGTTTGTAAATGTTCTATTCGAATAAAATAAATATTAATGATGATCATGTGATAAGAATAAGAGCAATGTCATTATCGGAAAAAATATACCAAGGCAATTCTTCCAAACATTTGATGGCATAGTGGAATTGCAAAAGTGTTAGTTGTATTTGGAAACGGCGCAGATACAACCACACATATCAGAGGCATAGCACAGCAGCGTCGTAGTCGTCGTCGTCGTCGTCGTATCGATCCTTTTCGCCCGCTTTGTAACATTTACAACAGACCTTCAGTCCCTCTTCTATCTTCCGGATAGTGGGGTTTTTGTGGGATGAGGGGGGGTGTGGTAAGAGAGAGAATACGTCCCATTTTTCTCTCAACTCCTTTGTCCATTTCTTTTTTAATCAACGAAACCAAAGACTTGAGACTATCTTAATGACCGTCAAACTCTTTATTTCATATTACAACACTCTCTCCTAACCATTTCAACTATACATATATGTATTATAGTCATCTTTCTCGCAGGTCATCTAATTGTTTCAATTCTTGTAATTCGACTCTTTGTGGTTTAATTAAAATTTCTAAATGATGAGTTATACGATCTTTATCATTATAATGATAATAATAAACCATCGGAATTGTTGGAAAAACAAAAACAAAAACAGAAAACGTAAATGTAATAATTTCCGATTATTGTGCAAGTATTTGGATTAAATAGCTCAATGGTGAGAGATGCTCTCAATGGGTACGGTCATTATTATTATTATTATTTGGGTCCTTTCAACTTTGAAGATTGTAAATAATGGCATCATTTTCTGTTGAAAGCGATTCTTTTGTATAAAGACGTCTTTTCAAAGAATATAGACAACATTGCATGGTCGGAGGGGATATCGCCTTATTATTCCATTATTTACCACATCCAATAAGTATGTTGATACATTTATTATCCATATCTATATTCTTGCATTTTGTTATTGCACAACATCAATACAAAAGTTGGAGAAATTAGAAGAAGAAAAAATTGTTGAATGAAGAAGGGATCGACATAATAAATTCATGGGAGAAAATTTATGATGAAATGTAATTAATCAAACTGGATTAAAAAACTTCTTTTCCAAGATTATATAACGGGACAGAAACTCGTTTAAACGTAAAAACCAAATTTAGTATTTCCCTGTTTTTTTTTATTTTTTATTATAAGTATTAAAGTGAAATAGAGAACTGGAAAAATGTTTTCTATTTTATTAAATAAATTATTCCATTAAGTGTTTATATGGTGAGAAAGTTTTTTGAAACAAATTTATATACAACAACAACTTGATTGTTTGATGTTTATAAAAATTATATACATAATACATATATTGTAATAATAACAACAACAACAATAGAAAACATTTAATTTTTGCAATTCAAAGTCTAGAGGGCGGGATAAATGGAGAGAATGCGGGTGGAATCAATACTTCAAATGTAAGATTTAAGAAGATGGAAGAGTGCAAAAACGGGAATAACAAGCATGAAACACAATCTGATAAGTGGAGCCTTCTAGGCATCAATGACAAGTATATAGACTATTTGGTTGTTTTTTTTTGCCAATATATGGCTTGTCTATTATAGTTTTAAACCAAACAACATTATCAGTTTATCAAATTTTAATTGTGATTTATTTCTTTTATTGAGTATAATAATTGTAGAATATATGATATAAATCCGGGTTGAAAATATTGAAAATTTTATTTATTGCACATATCGACAATTCAATTATACCAATGGACAGAAAAACAAATGAATGATTTCAATGAATAATCGAATAATAACAAGAGAACTTCCGGAAAACAATAGATCAATTAATAATAGGACGTTTTTTTTTGTTTTGTTTTTGGTCATATAATTGAAACAAATAATAGAAATAAGGTTTGTGTGAAAAAATTTATTGGTTCATGATGCGGATTTGAGCCGCCACATATTGAATTAACCAATGTTATTACGCCATGATGCTCTATTGTTTTTAATAAAAATTAGGTATGTATGTCTTTATATTTTAGAATATTTGTTCAATTCATTCGAACAATATATTGGGCTATTAGAAAATGTTATCTGCAGTCGTTAATTAAAATAGACTTGGCTGCAACGATAACGATGGCCATCTGAATCTAAAGCGATTCTAGGAAACTAATGTTGTACGAGTGAAGTGTCCCTACTATTATTACAAATTACTAAATGTTGTACTTGACTATATAAAACGACTTCCTCTTGTGGGCACAATTTGGACAACAGCCCAATTACAAGCTTGGTTATATTTACTACTAAATTTGGCAAATAGGTAGAGGTACGATAAAGTTCTTGTACAAATCGTTAATTAGATTTGTTGAATTTTTTTTTATTTTATTTGATAACTATAGTTGATAAGTGGATATCTCTACCGCAACTGGTATTAATCAAAAATTAATTAATACCAATAGCAATTCTTAATTATCTAAATTGGCTAACGGCATATTTTACAACGTAATATATATTGAGTGTAATACTAAGAAAAGAGATAATGATTATGTTGAAGGCGAATTGGTAGTTTACTAATTGTAAAATAATCCATTAAAAAGTGAAATCTGCATGAAATTAAAGTTTTTAATGCAATTTTACTACAGTAATTTTCATTAATTATAATAATTCATGATTTCCATATTATAAATTATAATATACATATATACATATATCTAGAAAAAAGGGCATTTTGAGGATAAGAACAAAGATAAGCGTTTTATCATCAAAACGATGATGCTCCCTTATCTAACTATAAGTTAAAAAACTTTGTTGGAAACTCATTTCTTGGTAATTTACCAAAAAAAAAAAAAACAACAGAAAACCCAACTATATTTTCTACCAAGTATTCAACGGGCCTAAAACATAATTTGCATACAAAATACAATTTGTTCACGACGCAATCGATAATCTTATATCCCTATATACTTATATAGCGATATGGTTAAAATGGTAATTACTATTTAATAAATTAATTGTTGTTTGTTAATTTACAGTTAAAGTATAAGTTAAGTGTATAGTTTGATAATGTAACATATACTAATGATCACTAATTACAACGAAAACTGACGGTGATCTTAATAGACTAACATTGCAAAGTTACAACGATGATCTTAATCCGTAACTATTCGCCGGAATTGAAGATTATCTCACCAAGTCAGGCGTCTTTTTGTAGCGTCGGCGTCTGCACACACAACTGTAATGTAAGTAAAGACGACGACGACGACGACGACGAGAGATTTTCACAAACTTTTCATTTGCCATCTCCGTTTACAAATTATTTTGAACTTTCCTATTATACAAATACTGTATTTTAGCAGAATAATATTTCACAAGACTTAGTCTTCTCTTTAACAGAATAATAATAATAATAATAATGATTAGAAAAATCCATCCATCACAATTACCACTTAACTTGAGAATATTAAAGTAATTAATTTTATCAAATTTATTTTAAGTATATATACTTATATAAAGGAAGTTTAATTTAATCTATAACTATATATCTATTTATATATCTATAGATTAGATTCAATTTTATTGAGTGAGATACTTTCTGGTGAAGCTAGAATATCTTATTAATGTTACTTTGATCCAATATCGTTATATTGATGAAAGCGCACCATGGCTGAATACCTTTCGAAATCTTCAAATATCGATCGTTTAGTACTCAATAAGTGATACACAATTTTAGAATACATCTTGGTTATATTTAATAAACTTTCCATTTATCTAAACGAATCTTTTTATCGAATTCTCAAAAAGATATGACAAAGAAAATTCTCATTATTCTGGTTTGTTTGTAAGTTTATGTTCACATTGCAATTTAGAATTACGCTACTTACAAAAAAAAAAAAACAAAAACCCCAATACGAGTGTTCAACATAAGATTGTTTCGCAAATTAATGGATTGGGTTTAGAGTTTTAGAAAAAACATTTTTATAATATATCCTGGTCTAAATTATATGCAGTTCACTCAAAAACTCGCGGAGCTGTTTTTTTACGAAAGAAGACGTACTGCAGTAATCAACTTTCGAGCTGGAGCATTGTCATACACAAGGAACAAGTAGCGATATTGTACCATTCTAGTCTCACGCATTCAATTCCCTTCAAGACATCTTTGTAGAGGGCTGCTGCTGCTAATGAATCTAAAAAAAGCAATGGAAAATTGTTTTGATTTTCGATTTTGTCGCCCACTCTAGAATTGCGTGTACCACAAAATCATCACTTTGAATGTTTTCGAACCACAAAATTTGATTGCAGCACGTCGCTTCATATTGTAAAAATTATGACTAAGATAGTTGTGAAATACTGCAACATCGTACGATCATCAAATAGAACATATAGCACTAGTAGTCGATTTTTATAGAAAATCAATGTTGGAACTTTTTGAATCAACTCTATTTTGGTTTGTCACCGTATTCATCTCCAATCCAATACGTTATCACTTTCAATCAAAAATTAACAAATTATAATGGAAAATTATATTTGATAGTAGCGTTTCTAATATTTCGCACTGTCCTCTTGAATTCTTAATAAACTATAAAAGGTTTTCTTCTTCTTGTTAGATAAATGATGAGCAAGAGTAGAAAGATATTTGATTACCCTTTTCAATTGTTGACATTTTCTAGCTGAATTGTCTCTACCCTTTCGTGTTTGTTTCTCTAACAATTTCTTATCACAATAATTGAAAATTTTCTATGACAACTTATAAATTAAAAATCAATGTATAATTTCAATTAATTCCTCCCTATATTTACAACCCGTATAAGACAATTTTAAGATCAGATAAATTTTATTCTTAAACAAACATTCTATTATAGAAATTATAAATACATAAATTCAATTTTTTGGGGTGAATAGAGGGAGAAACTAAAGAGAAAAAAAAATGACAATCAATTGCATCTCCAACTACTGTAGAAGAGAAAAATTGAAAGATAATCCACTGTTTTTTATAACCCTCAAGTGTCTCTACAATTCGATGGAAAAATTAGTTTTGTTGCAGGGTAATAACTAGAGATGGAACGGATATCCGGTAACTATTCGGTATCCGGCTTATCCGGCCATATTTTGATATTCGGCCGAATACCGGATAGCATCGCAATATCCGGCCGGATACTGGATATTTAAATAATAAGATTTATTTTCAAAAAAATTGCAATAAAATAATGAAATAATATTTGGGACTACATATTTTAGTTAGAATACAGAATTGACTTGAAAAATAACGATTTTCAATTAAATATGAAAAACAATTACAATAATATCGATGAATAAATATTCAAAAGTAACAAATAATTTCACAAAAATTAGTGATTGCCTAAGTAACAAGTGAACAATAATTGATTCTCGCAAGTTGCTCAGAGCTAATTCTTCCGACTATATTTGCAATATTTTTATGAGGCTAAACTACAGGTCGAATATCCGGTCGCCGAATATCCGGCCATCTGGCCTTACAACTTGCCGAATATTCGGTATTCTGTATCCGTTCCATCACTAATATATATACGAATATATACGAATATATACGAATATGTACGAATATATGCGAATATATACGAATATATACATATATATTCGTATATATTCGTATATTTTCGTATATATTCGTATATTTTCGTATATTTTCGTATAATTTCGTATATATTCGTATATATTCGTACATTTTCGTATATATTCGTATATTTTCGTATATTTTCGTATATATTCGTATATATTCGTATATTTTCGTATATTTTCGTATATTTTCGTATATTTTCGTATATATTCGTATATATTCGAATATATTCGTATATTTTCGTATATATTCGTATATATTCGTATATTTTCGTATATTTTCGTATATATTCGAATATTTTCGTATATTTTCGTATATATTCGTATATATTCGTATATATTCGTATATATTCGTACATTTTCGTATATATTCGTATATTTTCGTATATATTCGTATGTATTCGTATATATTCGTATATATATTCGTATATTTTTATAAGGCTAAACTACAGGTCGAATATCCGGTCGC
>JAZBGX010000044.1:18553-39770 GCA_037414775.1 Zonitis immaculata
CGTATATATTCGTATATATTCGTATATATTCGTATATATATTCGTATATTTTTATGAGGCTAAACTACAGGTCGAATATCCGGTCGCCGAATATCCGGCCATCCGGCCTTACAGCTTGCCGAATATTCGGTATTCGGTATCCGACCGAACAACTATCGGTTCCATCACTAGTAATAACTACATCGCCTATTTGCACCCTTCAAATATACAAAACAGGTATGATTCTTCAAAAGTATATTTCCCTTACTTGTATGCCAACTATGATGTTTCGGGTTGTTAAATATATTATGTGCGATTTTTTAGTATAGAGCGCTTGTAAAATTGCAATGTAGACGACGGGAGCCACTTGAAGCAGCTCGATCTAATAAATAGAATTCTACGAGTGCAAAAATTCTGTATCATCAACATATCACTCTATTCATTTTACTCAATGAATTGACTAATTAATTGTCTGCATAGCAGCACCACAATTTCCACTATTTTGTACGATAGTGGTTGCAGCTGCTTCATTACTACAGTATAAAGTGCCATCTCGATTGTGAACAGTTCACATAAAGCAAGAGATAACTGTCACAGTCTAATTAAACGACGACCATTCGTTTGATAATAATCATTTAGAATTTAGTAGATTTTGTAAAGATCACATTCAATTTAAATGGAATTTGAATAAGAAAATAAATTGCTCTAATAAAATAACAATTTCAATTCGACAAATTATTGTTTTTCTCTTTTTTTTTTCGTTTAACGTGATTTAAATATATAAAGAACAAAAAAAAAGCATAAAAGAAAAATGAGGAATTTATGTAAATTTTACCTCATCTTTGCCCTTCATCACACACATTTTTGCATCTTGTTCGTTCGAATACCATGTCAGCTTCTGTTGTTCGCCCATATCAGTCAAACTCAAATTATAGACGAGATTCCTGCAACAACAAAAATATATACATATATACAATAAAACTTTTACGTATTTATTTCAACAAATCACCCATCCAGAGCAAAAAAAATCTCTCAAGTGTTGTATAATAAATTTCTTTAAATAAATTTTTTAGCCCTTTTCGACTTAAATGACAAAATGGCAACCAACTTTGGCAAATGGAAGTTTTATATTTATCCCATTGTATTCATCCTCTGTCGCATATACAGTACATACTAATGCTGTTTCCTCCAATTTCTCTGCTATTCCGTCCAAACAGTTATGTTTATTTATTTGTTGTCTTCAAGTTTTATTTGTGGAATTGCCCGAAAATGCGTCAAAATACGAAATAGAAGAACAATCGATTTTCGTTATAGTTGTTTAGACAATAGGTGTGCGGATGGAGCAACATACAAAATAATAAGCAGCAGAGCTTGATGTTGAGAATGGGAAATAGTGGAGTAATTTGTTCGGTATTGTATTGTCGACCAGGTCTCGTCAGCAATATGTCTGGATTTAGTAAAGCGCAAATAATCAACGCCAAGCTACTAACATTTATAGTCACTACAATAAGTTTAACGGTTCAATTTGTTAAGGAAACTGTCTGAGGGTTAACGTTAGATTTGATGCAATGAATAGAGAAGGATATTATGCATTTGGATTACGAAAAAGAAAAACGACTCACTATAATAACTTTAGAAACAAATTCTCTATTCAAAAGATATAAAAGTTTTGTATAGAAGCTTTAAAAGGAAAAGGGACGAATAAATTTTAAATTATATCGCTTGCAAATTTACATAAGAAAAATCAATTTTCCATTAATAAACTAAACGTTAGTACCTAATAATTAATAGAATTGGTTATTTGAAAATATTTCTCCTATTACTATTATTATTATTATTATTATTATTATTATTATTGACTTGAGTTATTGTGGTCGATTTTCGTATATTTCCACATTGTTGCACTTCAGACATGATTGGAACTCCCTCTAGCCAAGATTCTAACCGGAGCTTGTTAGGATTTATAAAAGAAAACTACACAATCAGACCGTGACCCAACATCTAGGCTCTCTAAGGACTCATGAAATAGACGATTTTGCCCAATGTATTCATTACATTCTCGGAACAATGGCCGAAAAAATAAATAAAACCAAACGAAAAAGAAAATTGGGAAAATTATAATTTTTTAATTGCGTAATAAATGAATTACTTACAATAATTTCCAATTATCTATAAATCCTAAATTAATGATGTACAACAGTATATATAAATACAGTTTGTATCAATTTTAATGAGAAACGAAAAATATTTGTGAAGATAATTGGTTAAATTTGGCCTAGTGGTGGTTACAACATAATAATAGTATACTTCAGTTGACATTGTCAGTGAGAAAACGAAGGGGAGACACCAACCAACTACTCAGACAATAGAGAGAGCTTTGTCACGAGTTTGGAGGCTCTTTATTTATAAGAAAAATAAAGAACCGTCCTATATAGTTAGAATTCTCAACTACACATACACTAGACCTCGAATGTTATTACTAAGATAAGAACAAAGCCGCATATACAGGCTGTTTCATCCAGAATCGACGTTTTCTTTAACTTCAAAAACTCACTACACAATCGGTTAAACCCAACAAATTTGCAAACAGTTAATTATGAATACATAAAAAAAATAGTTGAAAGTCTTGTAAAATAGTCATTGTGCCTTTCCGACGAATCATTCTGTATATGAAAGCTCAATATTTTCCATCGCTATTTACTTTCTACATACAATTTCCGAACGTTCTATATATAAGATCAAATGCAGTATTTGTCGATTAAGCAATTCAATTATCCACTATATCCTATCACAAACTGAATCTTTAAAAATAGTAAAAGAACAATATGGCCTCCCAGTAATTGTTATTTTCCCCCAACTAACTAAGAGTAGTTTTTGAAAAAATCGTTGTTTTTGTCGTTGAATCAAATTTAATTTTCATTCTCTTAAGACAGATGATCAATAATACTCTCTGAGATATTAATCAATTTATTGAGAAGGATTATTATTTGAAATCAAAAAACAAAAAAGTAATTTCCTGTAGGACGAGTTTCAATTAGGAAGCACTAATTCCAAATCCAATATATCAAACTAATTAGATTAGATATGTTGAACAAGTGTTCTAAATGTTTTAGATCTTAATTAGAACAATGTAGAACAATTATTTCAAATATTCCATCTCTCTTTCTTTGATGTATTTTTGTGTATGTAAAAGAGAACTCTATATATTTGAGTCAATCTAATTTTATAGTATGTCTATATCTCTACATTCTTCATTATTATTATTATTATGTTAGTTGAATATAAATCAAATTCGTTGAAATTGGCGCCGTTTTCGAAGTGGCCATTTCCGAAACCCGAGAAACTCATTCGAGGAGCTTTCGTCTCAATTAAAACGTCAATAAATAAAACAAATACAAACCATCTTATACTAGGTTTATTTGTTTGTTTTTTTTTATTATTATTGTTGGTATTGAAGACCGGATCATAATAAAAACCCAACTATAAGTTTTTATATGATACTCTCCCTATAGACGACGAGTGTGCTGTCGTTGCAATTCCAAAGGACAATATTATGCAGAGAATTACCCAAATGTTACATATTGGTCTCACTATATCCAATAACGATACCCTAAAGTAACCGATCGAGAATATTTTATGAGGGTGCAAAACTATAAAATAGCTCAACAAAAAAAAAAAAAAGTCATAATAATATAAATTATTCTATTAAAACTTATTATTATCCAATCATTTATTATCCGAATCTTGATTTATCGGATGCGACAAATAGATTCTAGTGGTAAGTTCGTAGTAACTGGTCAACTGTGAAATAGGACTTAAGCTCTAACTATTTGGTAAGAGAGAAGTTGGGTTACTTTGAAAGTGTAACATTTAGGATTAGTGCACATATAATGTTGGATTACATGGTCACTAAATAACTAAAGACTAACCGAAAAACCTAACTGGAAATAATCAAAATTATCTAACTCTTAATGGGACGCAACTAGATGTGTAGTAGAGTGGAGATTTCTCTGACGCAATCATAAATTAGAGTATTTCCAAATTACTGATTGGTGAAGAATCAATAATCAATCATCAATGGAAGTTTCCCTATTCCTATATTATACAAATATATATTTTTATTACATCAATATAGATAAGGAGCAGGAAACATTTCTGCCGCTTGACTGTTCTATGATAAGAACTTGATGCGTTTCGATTTTCAATGGCACTATACTGGAAAAAATTGCGGAAATTTTACATTTCATGTAGATTGTCTATAATGTTGTAACATTTCAGTTGCGCTATTTCGAATATAAACTAGAACATCGTGAAATATATTTTTATAAAACCTTAAAGGAATGGACCAAGGGGTTTTTTATTTTTTATTGATCATTTCTTCGATTATTAAAGTAATTAAGTACTGATGATGGAATTTGTGATTTTATTTGAATACGAATAATTTTTTATAAGTTTATCAATGGACCATTCAGTCTACATTAGGTGCAAGTTTCACCAAATTTGCCCATTTCTGCTCTTTTCGTTCATCGTACTATCGCACTGAAACTCCCACAATTCAATAATTGATTCATCTAATTATTCGCTATCTTTATTCAACTTCAAGTTTACTTATATTAGTCGAACAAAGAACATTCCAAGTTCCTGACAATGAAAATAAGACAAAATGAAACGATTTCCCAAACTTTAGATTTTCGAGTACATTTTTTTCCCTCCACTAGAACCAGAGTTCCTACAAGCTTCTGATTGACCATCCTGTATAGCTTTTTTTATCAGTTGTTAGGATCAACTATTTAAAAAAAACAACAAATTTTTTCGATGATCCATAATCTGCCTTACTATACCACTTGCTAGATGTTTTGTTGGAACATCTAAGACCAGAATTAAAGTAAATACAGCCTAGACACCTACTCACAATAGTAAAATAATCCCTTGTGTGGAAAAAAATAAGAAAACGTGTAATCTATAGAGTGGGCTTATCTTATGTCCATAAACGAAACTTAAAGTTCTTAAAATAGCTCAATTGCGATCACAATGCAATATGAAAATTGGACAAATAGAACAAAAAAAAAGCACTAGAAAATTAATGCCAATGACTTTCATCCATAACAAACGTGACGTGAATGCTTCTCTAGTGTTGTTAATTCCATTGAATTCAGAATGTTGCCATATTGCTCTATATCAACACCTTGAGTTGAATAAAGATAGCAGCTATTTTTGTGTAAGTTTTCTTAGCAAAAAAAAGCAGTTCTAAATTGGTGCGGATTTTTGTGAGACGCCAGCACCACAAAGGACTGATGAGTTAGTTTTGCTATTGAAGATCTCCGCATCTCATTTAAACTAATGTATAAAAAGATAAGCTGATTTGAAATAAGCAGTTTTTCTTATGCACAACTTTGTTTTGTTTTTTTTTTTTAAGGAAAATACAAAGTGATTAATCTCTCGCGACTAAACTGAGTTGTGGCATAGTTCGGATATCCTTAAATTGAGATAATTTTATTTGTAAAGTTTTTGGACAAGACTCATGGCAATTCATGTGTAATTCTAATAAATTGATAATAGAACGGCATGAATTGACAGGGAAATTTCGATTAGAAATCTTTATGCTCAAAGACATACGATGCTCCAATTAATAATCGTGCGACTGGAAATTTAACATTTATAAAGATATAAAGCTAAATTATATTAAAATATCGCAATTATATGGAGATTTTCATAATTATCGAATCAATGTTAATAGTCTTTGAAACTCAAACAAAATATAATCAGTATTAAAATTGGTATGCAGTTTTGTGATATGATATCGAATAATAAATTTGGTTTAATTTTTATTAGTCCCAAATGGTAATTTGCCGTTTACAACATCAATGGTGTATGGTATGTAGTTTTTAATGTGGATGTCTATTTGAAACATTACAAAATGTATAATGTTGATGGTGCAAGTCTCATCGGAACAGGATATCACATTACAACCAAACAATTTAGATAATGAAACATTTCTGAGTCATTTAAATTGGGAACGACCGTGTTTTAGAGAAATGTCGCGGTTTTAATGCTTCTCTTCCATATTATATTCTGGTTTATATCAAAACTATACCAACTATATAGTACAATAATTATTATTATTACTGTTATTATTACCACTATCATAATATAGCAAAAACGTTATGTTTTTGTTGGAGCAATTAGAATTGTTAACAAGCAAACGATCACCACTACCACCACCAACACCAACAACCACAACAACAATAGAAAACTTGAACATTTTATAAATGTCATAAATGGTGCGATTTCAATTAATCTTAATGTCGCAACAACAACAACAACAACAAAACCCCATTCTTTCAATCCAATTTTTTTCCTTTGCCAAATACATTTTAATAATAATAAATATTATAACATAACAGATGAATGACATGAGATATTGATCTATATTTTAACGAATTTTACCCCACTCCTATATCATATGAATTTTCATTCTAGAATTAAATCGAGCTTTAGGCATACAACGATTGTTATCATCAATTATTATTATTATTATTATTGTTATTCTCAATAATCAAATAGAAGCTCAATGTAAATAAGTTGAGTGAAATTCAGAAAACAAACAACAAATGTAAATATATAGGTACATGGAATTCTAGTGTCTATTTTTGTTTAATTCTGTTTTATTATCTTTATAACGTTCTCTATTTTCTAGTCGATTCTATTCTCACTTGTACATACAATTCAATAGCTATATGTTCACTTAGTAATTGCAAAACTGTAAGAATTAAGAGCATATCGTGATTTCCGGTCATATGATTCATAACCCAATTCACTAGAGCATCGGTAAGCTCACACTAAATCTTTCATTACTACATTGAGAGGTGGAAAGCTCCTATCGCTCGAATTTGAATCGGAATTCTAAAAAATAATTATCGATTGACTCGTTGTCCCGAGTACGATGCTCTATCATAAATCATATAATTTCAATTTAAAGATTAATTTCGAACATACGATACTTCTAATATATAGATTGACCACAATACGTATAGTATAGTTATTGATAATAATATTGGGGATCGTATGCTATCATATATAAACAGTCTTGTTGTCTGTGCCAATTTATGTCAGATAATTCTCAATAAATTATACCCAAATCAACATTTTGAATGGAAATTCATGGGGATTTTATCATTGTGTACAAATTATATCATTCATAAAAACTTTTAAGAATACAATTTTTGTTTTGTATAAAATAAAAAATGAATTGAATGGTCTGCTTATGAATCAATCGAATATGGACTTGTAAATATTGATTTGTGTTGTTAGCACGTTCTTAAAGGATATCGTAATTGCATTTCCTGGAAACTTTCATGTCTTCAAATGGATTTTAGTTATTTTCTTCTCTTTCTATACCAAATGCACTTTTGCCAAGTTTTTATTATTACCGAGACAATATATAGGTACCGTTGTATAAAAAAAAATAATAATAAATATACCTTTTCTAAATATTACATTTCTTCCAAAACAATACTATGAAGAATTTCTGTCTAAAGCCAACAAATATGCAAATACAGCTGCAAATATTGAATATCTAAGAAGGCTAAATAAACAGAAAGAATTCGTTGTATTTTAAAGTTTCCGGTATATATGTACATATCCGTCAAGGGATGGATGATATTCCAGAAATAAAAGAGAAACTCAACTTGGAACAATTAATTTGATAAGCCAGTCAACCGACCACATCAAAAGCCAAAAGGAAATATACCCAGGCATGTCCTGGTTAGTATCTCGAAAACATAATGCCAACATGGCCACTCTTATATACATAGATATATAACAACATAGCCACCAACTCCACCTTTCACCCCCAACCCCTCTCTCATCCGAACAAATACAAAGGCTTTGTGCTTGGTGTAACGTACGGACGCTTTGTGGATTTCTTTATATAGAACGAAAAGGCCGTTTTAAATCCTATTTGAATACTTATACCGTAAATTTATATGCGCTACGTTTATTTCTAAAGATAACGAATTAACGACGAGGAAACCATCGGCTTGCGTTTTATAATATCAGCCAGGCAAGCACAAAAAAAAAAAATGGAAAATTGTTGAAGGGTGGTAGTAGTAGTGGTGGTGGTGGCAATGATACCACCCTCAGTATATTATCAGAAAAGGGTCCACAAGATTATTTTACACATGAGATAATCTTTTAAGCGATTGCTAAATATAATTCTTGATGCGTACAAAAGTGGAAATGAACAATTTTTGTTTTGTTTTGTTTTTTAAATATAATATCGTAGATCGTTTTAATTGGATAATATTTATAGGGAATCTAATGATGGAGGTATAGATTTATTGTAGTGATTATGAATGTAAACGTGAAAATTTAATGATCCGGTTGTGCCTGTTAGCAAAAATTCAATTATATATCAACAGCAACGCATCAATGATTACCGGAATCTGATAATATAATAGCTAGAAGCAGTTCGAATTATATGCACATATATTTTCGAGTATTCTAACTTAGTGACTGATTGACCAAAAACAAAAAAAAGGCGTAGCAATTTCCAGTGAATTATCTGTAGAATTGCACAAGTATAGTCCGATAACAAGACAGTAACCGAAAAACAGCATGTCGCCAGTTAGTTGCAAGAGATAAAAATCAGACTGCAAACGTAAGCGGAACTACTACCAAACATTTCTTGTTGTAATACCAATTACAAATTGATTAGAATTTCAAGAAAATCAATAATCTAGAATTAGTAATATTGGACGACACCTGGAACAGTGGAATTCTTAATTTTCATTGAAACCTATAGTATAGGAATAATTATTGGATTTATTTCAAAGTAATTGAAGATGAGAGATCGTCTCGTGTACTTTTCCGTTTATTTTCCGTCTTTTCTTTTTAATTTTCCAAACGATTACCGAACAAACATTGGCATGCAAATTGTTTTCGATTCATACTACAAACAAATCAGTTTGAAATTTTAGCATTTTCTGTGAATGTCAGTTATTGATTAAATATAATGTGATTTTTGGTGAAATTGAAGTGCCATAGACAGACAGAAAGACAGGTATTCCGATTAAACAAGAAAACGAAAAGAAAAAGTCTTGCCAAACGGAAACTCTATTTATATACAGGCTGGTCCACCAGAGGCTTTCCTCTTCTTGCAACTCTGGCTCTACTGGGTGCAAAAAAAACAAAACGGACTTGATGATCTAAAGTGTCATATTTAGAGAACATTTTTGACGTTGAAACGATTTCCCAAACTTTGGATCTTGGAGTGCTATTTGTTCTCTCCACTAGAGCCAGAATTCCTGCAAGACCAGGAAAGCTTATGGTAGACGACCCGTATAGATAAATTTTTTTTTTCTTGGTGGAAAAAAATTGCCAATCCAGTTTAGAATTAGTGGAGTATATTGAAAATTTAAGAAATTGTATTTGTGAATTAATCCCGCCCCACATCCACCCTTGGGAATATCATACATCCTACATTTGATAGTATTTGTTTTTGACAGTTATACGGCATGATGTAAACTAATTAAACCGTCCTTATTCAAATAATCCCCAAATGTGTTTTAGGGTTGGATGCAAAATATTAGGTTAAACAATGACCTTTCAATATAATATATAGCTTTGAATTATTATTTAATTAGATTAGGATTTTAACTAGTCGTCGTCAAAAACAAAAAAAATTGAATTACTGTCAAATGAAGCTCAATAGTAAAAATGAAGATTTATGTATGGTATAGTGGCTTTGGGTCAGTTCAATTACTTGAGGTATCCAACATAATTACAGTTTTATTACTGGAATGTACTGTTTATACCATTCCTGAATTTACTAAGGACGGTTTTATTAAGATTTAATGGATTCAACTGCGTTCCTATTGTACTATTCTATTCGCTATATATTCTCCAAAAATACAACAATTAATTAACAAGTTTGTGCTCTAATTTAAATAAACTCTAGAAAAAACCTTCATTAATTCACTATTAAAAAATATATTTATATATCGTTATCATTATCATTTTGTTGCGAACGTTCAATATATTTTTTTTATATATAAATTACAATCATTTTATCGTTGGTTTGCGTTATTATGATGGTTATATACCGCCATATGGCGCATGGATTCAGTCTTCTTCTCCAATTTCCGCTGATATTTTTGTACTTCAATTTTTTTACCGCGATATCCAATATTATATACTGACAACAATATAGCCATATTGCGATATCAATACAGTAAATGGTAATGGGACAAAAAATATATATAATTTCAAAACAGGTATTTAGAATTACGATATATAATTAAAAAGTTGGTATGCAGAACTAACAAGAGCTATTAAAGCTAATTATTATCGTCTATTTATAAGTCGGATATTATTCTCACTTATTAAATTTATCTCAATTATACTAATTTAGAGTTTCATCCACGTACAATCACTATATATATACAAAATATTATTTATAAGATATACTCTAAATGTTGGCGACAAAACATAAATTTGAATTTATCTTGGGCGAAATGTTAGGCATTCTAGACACGTTCTTATTAAATACACTATATAATGTTAATATGCCACTATAATATATTATACGTTTATCATAATAATATAACAAAAATTATACGAAATACGTATAGATGCGACAAAGGAAATAATTACAAAAAATGTTCGTTATAGAATTAAGATGATTAGATAATTTTATTGCATCTAATTTTTTTTGTTTAAAAATATTCTGCACTCACTGGAATTGTATATGATCAAAGTTATATAGAGTTGTTTTCAACTTGAGAAACTTGCATAAAATATAACAAACTTAAAGATTCACTATATACATATATAATATGGATTTGAAAAATGTAGATTATAAACTTTCAGTGAATAGATTAATTTATTTGAATTGTAAGTTCTTGTGGATGAATTGTTTCATTGCCGAACATTGGAAAATTTCTCCAAAACAGAGTACCAAACCTCATCATATATAATATTATTGAATAAATACGAAAATATTGGATTTCAATACAAAAAAAAAAACTGAAAATATTGCAAAAGATCTATAAGGGTAGGAATCGTGCATATTTGAAACACAGACATATGAATAGTGTAAATTATTCATAAAGACAGCCGAGAAGTGGTAGTTTTGTCTACCAACGACGAAAACATTGATTAAATCAAAGAAGTGAATATTCTATTGACAAGATTCCCGGAGCCCCACTATAATGAAAACATGGGCGGACGAGTACGCTATAAACACCAGCCAACAGTCCTGGCACTGATGTTTTGGGAACAAGTCGAAGTCCAAATAATATAGCATCAAAATTTCTCGAAAATCAAGGTAATGTTTCTCTCTCAAAAGCCCTTTCAGAAGGACAAACAATTAATGGAGAATTTGCGGGAGAAAACTGCCAGATCTATATGGTAGGATAATTCAGGGAAGTTGCATCACGATAATGCACCATCGCACAAAGCTATCGTTTACACGTAATCGACCAAGCACCGTACTGCCCTGATATTTTGTTTAGTGAGCTTCTGGTTGTTTAACTCTAATTAGTTGTTTAGAAAAATTCGAAATTACATTAATGAATAGATAATATTATAAATAAAGGTCGTAATTTTCTTTATAGTTGAAGTCGAATGTGAAAATCACCATTTTCAACTCTTTCAAATTTCAAATTTTCCGTTCATTATTAAATAATAATTAAACGAAGAAATTTAATCAAAGTCATGCTTTGTCAATAGAATATTTCTATTCAACAGTAATTAATTCTGAAGATCTTAAAAGATTAATTAAAAAGGAAAATATATATCTATATTGGAAATTAATTATGGAAAATTGAAAATATGTTTGGAAATTTATCGATCAAAAACTATAAAATTTGATATTTTCATAAATGATGCAGAAACTTTAATAATAACTTTGTGACAACCACCAAGCAATACCAATAAAAATATGTAATTATTATTATTATTATTATTATTATTATTATATTATTGGTTTAGTCTGGAACGCTGTTCAATTTTCTTTAATATCTGGCAATATACAATAAACAAACTTACAATTTGGTATCGGATTCTAAAGTTAACCAATTAAATTTTCTGTTCTAATTCCGTTATGACGCGACAAATTAAAAAGTCACCTTTGTCATACTGTTTGCTGTTGTTGTAATTAAAACTCTTCGTTGCCCGTTCCATTTCTTTTGTCTATAGTGTTTGTTTTATCAATATTATCATTATTAGAATTTATTGAGGAAATTCTTATTTATTAATCAAAGATTATATTGTACATTCTATACAAATAATGTTTACGCCTATGGTAATTTGCTTTCTATTTATTTTGTGTGTACGTATACTATAACAATAGATACGTTAATTTGAAATTAAGTTGAAATCATCTAGTGTGTAATTGCTCGTAGTTTGTTTAACAAGTTTCAATGAAATACCGAAAATTCCAGGATTACTATCTGAAACTGTTAATTATACTTATATACATATATATAGAGATATAAATACAAATTGACCGAATATAACAGAAACAAAAAAGCATTTGTCTGTTGTAAATATCTTGGAATTTATATTATAAAATCAATAAGTCGAAATCTATATATAATTACGATAAAATAATACAAATCCAAGTTAGATTAAGAAGTTTAAAAGGAAATTTATAAGTTAGAGGAATTTTATAGAATTTTATTGCTGCAACAGAAAATAACGTATCACTACAGTATATATATATATATATATATATATATAGATACCTACAGAATAATCGATTTTATATACCTACCAAACAAGAAAAATAAAACTACATTATTCGATTATTTGAGAAATGATAAAATTTCCAATCAATGTTTTATAGAAGAATTTAAAATGGATAAAGAGGATCAAGAAATTATTCAATAGGATTGGATACTCACTTGAAATATTCACGAATATAACTTCGAACATTCTAATTCGTATAAAAATTCAAGTAGCTAATAAAAATTTAAATATTTTCTATTATAAAGATCGCCAGACTTCAATAAAATATAGTAATTGGAACAAAATGACCAAGTCAAAGAAAGCAAGATCAAGATTGATACCAAATCTAGTACGGTCCAACACTGCTCATCATTTAAAAGCAAATTTTCGCATCATACAGACGGTGTCCATGTCACGACCTTGTACAATCAAACGAGCACATATCGTTTTTATTTAAATTCTGTGATAGTTGTATTACATTATTGTGACTTCACAGACGACTATATAGGTCATGTTTAGCTCCACAATAATTATTTTCTATAGGAGCACCATGTCGAATTAGAATACCCAAACAAGTTGGGATGAAATAGAAATTTCTTTTGTGGGGCACTCCGTACGCCTCACTATTCCATTACTTATCACTAGTAGTGGGAATGTGGGAGTGATACATTTGTTGGTTCTCCAAATATAAAAATCAACAGTTTAGAGTTTTTAAGAGTTCTAAGAATTATTGTAATCGGGGAAATTAATGTTGCCCGTGTCCGTTGTTGAGAGTGCCCGTTGTCAGGAGATCGTTTTACGTTAATTCCTCTATAGGTATGTTAAAAAAGTTCCTAAAAAAGTGTACGGTATTAAGAGGTGCTCGTTAATAGAGGTTTTACTGTATCAATATAAATTACTATACATATCGAACCGTATAGATTACAATATGCGTGAATTTTCATTGAACTGAACATACTATTATTGGAATAATTATCCATTAAACAGACATGAAACGCAAGTTATTAGGGTCATATTACTATTTAAGACTGACAATAGGAATAATTCTATTCAAATGTAATTCAAATACAATTTATTTTGGAAAATTTGCAACAATAATGGAAATTACTATCGTCCTTAAATTATCACAACTTTTATAATACTTGATGGTAAGATTTGGGAATTTATCTTTTCATACCATAATTTCCCAAGATTTTTCTATCGGTTACCTTTCTTTTTTTTTTGTCTATTACGCCCCCAACCATCAACACGACTATATACGATGATTATAATGGAATTTTTTCTACGTTATAACGATCTTAGACAATTTTTAATGTAATAATAATTACAATTATGAATGTTGTTCTATAATGGTAATAAATTTAATGTGGGAGAAAAAATCCTTTGTTATGTGTTAAAATAATATTGCAGCAATACGATAACTTCAAACTGATTGTGTACATGTACAAATGTACATACAACAACAACAACAAAACAATTTATTTATAGAATGGTTTTTTGTTATAATTGCAATAATTCCTAGCTCTATTATTACCATGTAATGATAGTACAGGTATATATTATTAACTATGTTTGTAATTTGTTATGTTTAAACAACTATAATCTACAATTCTACAACATGTTCCTATTATAATAATAAATTTTATAAAGGTGTGGCAAAATTATGTTGTGTAGTGTAGGTGACCATTCTAAACTATATATAGAGATAGTAAAGGAGTGTTCTTTCCAAAATTAACTCCCATATTATACGTACAGAATGTGCAAAAAAAACAATGTGGAAACCTCCAACTCAAGCCCTCATAAGCTTAGACGGGCGAATTTGATTTTTAATTTCTATCTTTCTATTCTTTGTGTCATCGAATCTTATCAAAAAAAAAAAAAACAAAACAATATATAAGATTCTGAATCTAACCATATGTGTCATAGTGTAACTCGTACATTTCTCTACATTTCACCGATGAATGTAACCTTGCTTTATTTAATAAATTCGATTTTCTTGAGAGCTGTCAGTGCGAATGTCATACAATGGCATATGGTTGGATTCAGAATTCCATCCTCTATTTAAATATTATGACGAAAATTTTGATAGGATTTTCCATAAAAATAGGCGATACGAGTTTTATTTGGAAGTATTCAAATTTTTTTTTTTTTACACTACTTGTATAAATATTAGAAGAAAAAAAATATATATATTCAAGAGATATGAACTCATATTTTCTTTTACAAATGCGTGTATACGACGTAGTTTTTCCCCTTTCTTTTTTTGGTTTTTTTGTTCATGAAAATCAACATTTTTCTAGGGACGATAAAATGAAATATTATTGGTAGAGCGACCGTTCCTGACACAACCAATAAATTTATCGATATAGTTGTGGGCAATTTAGCTTCATACGAAATAAATCTTTCTTTTCAGTTTTTCATTTTTCATCTTTCTATTTTTTTTTTTTTGCAAATATAACAACAATAATAGTTATAGATATAGAAAGCTTCTTCCAATTATTCAATATATATATGTATACAATTGACAATCTTGAAAGTATTGAAATAAAAATCCTCTATCTATCGAATTTTTTGTTTTGTTAACAGACAAGTTTTGTTTTTTTTTTCTCTTTTCATTCGTTAAAGTGGAAAACATGGTTATACCACCACCACCACCACCACCACTATCATTCAGGAAAGAAAACAGTAAAAGCTTTTCGATAGATTCCAGACATGTGGTTAAAGTCATTAAGAACAAACATCAAAGTGGCACGAGACAATCATGGAACAATATCCGATGAAAGCTATATATATATATACCTAAGTGTATTATATTTGGAACTACTTACCGTCCACCGACAAGTAACGAATCCCCATCTCGCAAGACCAAACGAAAGTAATCTATATGGGAGTCATTGCCTGTGAAATGTTGCCCATCATCATCTGCTCCTGAACAAAAACAAAAATAAATAAATTTACTTTAGGAACAACAAAAAAGAAATGGAAATTTTTATCATTACTTATTTTATTTTTCTATATAAATAAAAACTTGAAGAAAATTATCTTAGAATTAGAATCATTAATCACAAAGGAAAACAAATTGACCAAAGTGAAATAGCTGAGTCTAGTTGGTTGTTTTTTTTTTCTTTCTCATAATATAACTTCACTTAATCCATAAGAAAATGGAACTATAGAGATTGCGGTAGTGGGTGGGACGGTTATTGCTCGACGATGATTAGATCTAAGATAAAGACATTACCATTTTCGATGTTTTCAAAATATTCGAAATAATTTTTTATTCTTTTGTTTTATTTCTATTTTTTTTTCATTACATTATTCAAGCATCGTTAAGTTTTATAATTTGTTCAGAATCAATCAAGATAGTATTTCTAAAAAAAAGAATAAAAGATAAGAGAGAGAGAGAGAAAAAAATTGAAACAGATCTTTGGCCGTTACAGTTCGCTGATTTCCAAAACGGTTTGCTTGAAAAGCAATTTATTATTATATAGAGGCCTCTGACTTTCCAGGATTCGATAATCAAATTCGAGGGTGGTTTAGCTCTACACTCACCACCCTTCTATCCTACTAATACTATTACTACTACTACTACTACTACTACTACTACTACTACTGTAACATCGAGAAAGTGTAGTTGTCGCGTTCCTGCCTGTTATTTGTCACAATGATTGAAGCAGCTTTCCGGGATATACATGTCCTCAAAGCTATTGCAGCGATTAATCACTCGGGCAATTTCATTTCACGTTGACACACACACACACGCACACACACTCAAAAAGACACAATATTAGACTTGCACCACTATAAAATAGTTCTAATATACGACTTTTTGTTAACGATTATAATTTTAATTAATTGATAATTCTCAGTTATATAATAAATAAAATTCATTTACAAAACAACCCTCTGCGTTGGTGACTCGCTCGTTTATAAAAAGGGTGAGCAATATCATCCGTAACAACATAAATTTCTCGTAAAGTGAGTCGTCTGGAGTTTCATAAGAAAAAATAAACTCAAAAAAAAAAACAACTGGAACATATAAAAAAAATGTTTACATTGAGGATAAATATAGAATTTTTAAGTCGCCAAATAGAAGCTCAAGATTTGTATAAAAATCGACAATGTGTTCTATATTCCATTTGAAATTGGATGATTATCTTACTATAGATAAATGACAAATATTTTTACTATATATTCAAATAGCAATCTTGGATCGGTGTCGGACAAGTCGTCCTCGACTTTATGTTGAAAGATTGCTATTGCATTGATATGGCCGTATCAAAATCGGTGTAATCCTCCATCGAGAACGCTTTTTACAATCCTGAATAGCAATCAGATATTTGAAATTTCTCTATATCTAGTATATATATATATATATATATAGTTATAGTATACTATATGCCACCCTCTTCCATATCAGAAATCGTATTGTTCGCATACCAATTGCAGCTTTCAACATAACACCTGCGTATATATCGATGTTTTATTATTTATTTATTCATTCATTTAACCAATGTAATCAAGATTAGATCGTATTCATATTTGGTTCAATTCAATATAATATTAAAAATCAATACAATTGTTGGTAAATTCAAATATATAAAATTATATTCATCTACGCTATACAAAAGTTGTATTTACATTCACAAAGGTTTCAACAAATATGTTGTACAATAAAATTGGGAAACCTTTTTTTTTTCTTTCGGAAATATGAAAAATTCATTTTCCAGTTTGTTCCCAACAACGATCAATTGTTTTTGATTTTATAGCAACAATAGCTGATGAAAAAAAAGACTATTATTGAAAAATCGATTGTTATTTTTTTTAAATTTGATATTCACGAATTATACAATTGGGGGAGATTCTAGAGTCCCGCGTTTCTTCTAAGATGGAAAATTTATTTTGTAATTAGCATTTTTTATGAATAAAGACTGTGTGTATGATTTGAAAGTAAGAAAACCCCCGCTTTTACCAAATATACAGCTAAGATTAAAACGTTTTTATTCCATGTAAGAAAAACAAATGTATAATTCTAAAATTCTTCATTCTCCCCTTATTGTCTACACTTTCTAAATGACTATTTTCTCAAATAAACTGAAAAAATATTAGGAAGATCAATGTTCAGGTTCATTCATTATTGATTCATTGATGGAAAAGTTTTTTACAGTATAATCACTGAATTTTCTAATTTTCATATCTCCACTTTCCGGAATAGAATTGAGATATTTGTAAATTTTGGAAATAGTTATCATAACATGAATTAGCGAACAACTCTTATTATTATTATTATTATCCTTTCATAATAGATTGGAAAATTGTTTTGTAAATAGGAAATTGAAATGTGAAAATGTTTGCTCTCCATATGCTTTGTTTTCACAACACACAACACATATTATATAGTGAAAGATAGAGTTATTTTATCCATATTTTATTCTTGTCTGTAATTTGTCGGGAGTGTTAAATTTCATTTGCATGTTATTTTGAGTTGAAACGTCAATAGTATCAGATGTCATCCATTAGAGAGAGAGAGGGAGTGAGAGAGAGAGAGAGAGGGCTTCGTACATAAAATGTCCACCATATAAATCAATTTCCACTTGCTTGATGACATTTTCAAAATGGAAATTTCTATGTACTCACTAATTCCAAATGAGACAAACTATATGATTTGAATTTTATCAAATTTTTTTTACCTTATGATAGGGTGAGTGATATTAAAAAAAATTGATTTAGATTCTAGAGCCATGGTCCTGCATAATTTCACATTCGAATTAAACCGACTAGAAAATTCAATTAAAAGCCAGAGGACCTAATCAAAAACTATTTAGAATGTCCTTTCTAAGTCAATTTTGAAAAGGAAACTACGAAAAATCGACTATCATACTTTCATATTTCTATTAGAATTATTTAGTTAAAAAATTTATTAAACTGCAGATTGGAACAATCGGTTCAGCAGCTTCAATAAATTCAGATCTTTAAAAATAACGAATACTCGCTTGTTGTGATCGATAGTGAATGTAATTATTTGTATAAAAGGTATTTAAAGGAATACTATAAAAATGGTGGATGCGCCGGGTGAATGTTTTGAAAATGAAAATTCTCGATAAAAAAAATTGTAAGTTGTGACAAATTAGGAAATTTTCACAACGGTAGACGTGGAATTGGAAAATTATCTATAATAGCCATCAGATTGTCCAAATATTCGAATAAAACCTTTTCTAGATTATAGAAACTTTCTGTTTTTCGTTTTGTTCATTTCAATAATTTCTATAGTACAAAATAAATAATTACGTTCATAACAAAGAAGTCATTTTTATAAGAAATCAATGATTTTCCAACAAATAAACAGATTTTGCATGTAACTACTTCTATATTTCCGACTCTAACTTAACGTTCAACAATTAATTACAACTACAATTATTACAATTATTATTATCGATTTTTTCCGGTTCTATTGATAATTGTTTTCTTTCTAATTGTTGGTGCACACACGTTTTATATAGTAAGTAATTAATGAGAAGTGTGACTTGAAAATTGTATAAAGTTTCAGTTAGTGATGTTGACTAGCGTAATGGGAACGACATACGAAAACCATTAGCGAAGTCGTCATGGTAACATCTCGTTTCCTTTAGGAAAAAAAAAACAACCTCTTTATTATTATTATTATTATTCCCATTTTATTACAAACATATACGATGTCTACATCAATTTGAATATTAACAAGTTTAAGGATATTTTGATATTTATAAAAATAATATAACCTCATTTTCGATAATAAGAATAAAATTACAAAAATTAATTAAGAGTAACAAAATTGAGACGACAATAATGGTCATTTTTGTTCATATCTTTATTATATATTATTTGTCAACAGGAAGCTTTTTGCAAGCAAATAATTCAATTGTTTTCAAATGCTTTATATTCCCTTTGTGTATTACGGACGAATCGCAACATAACAACATCAAGTCAAATTAAAAATTAATCGTATTTTTGCTATTCCCCAACTGAACTGTCTATCTGATTCTTACCCCTTTTTATTTTTGCTATGCCAGACAGAATGATATCACGCCATATAACATTTATATACATATAATATACAGTCTGTCTCCAAACTGGAGATATATTCTTGTTTAAAGTAGAAATTGGCTCTTGTATAGTGACTTTTCGGGGAATACGACAAATAAATCGCTTCTATGAGAAATTGCTTTCCATATTCAATAAATGATTGAGTAGCTTATTAGGGCATATCGCTTTTGTTTGAAAGCTCACTCTTGAAAAAAAAATTACCCTCAATTTTAGTTGAATTGAGCTAATATTTTCTTGTTATTATCAATGATTTGTCTTGAGCAATAACGTTAAGGCACTTTTTTCGAAAATTATTAATTTCCTGAAGGCAGGTTTCAATGCAATTTGGACACTTTATCATGGGATAACCTGTATATATGGAAAACAATGTAGTAGACGTTTGTTTTTTTTTTCTAAATAATTCCAATAAGTAATTTAAATTCTGTCAGTATATACGTATATAGCGAAACACGCAACTTTGAAAATAGTCGTGTTCGTTTTTGAAACAATACAAATTGTGATTTTTTTGCTATAACGAGTGTATCACGCTAATTCTTCTCGAAGTTGACGGTGCATTGGAAAATTTAGGACCATAGCTTAGTTTATACGTAATTTAATTCACCATTTGTAAGATTATAGGATATAGTGAGTGAAGCAAGTTGATCACAAAGTCGCCGCCAACTGCGAGGAGAATTAACGAGATACACTTGTTATAATGAAACAATATAATAGAGCTAATATAGATTATCTATATTTATTGAAAGAGGAAAAAAAAGACAATCGATCGTTGTATAATTATTGGTCTTTTCATTATTCAATTTAAAATAAATAAAAATTGTATGTATTAGAGCGTAAATTCTGCGTAATTATATTTGAATGTTGACGTGTTTTGCTCGCACGAATTTATGTTATTAACATGCAAAAGTAGCATTAACAAGATTTCCAATGTAATTTCCATTATTTTCCGCCAATAACGACATCAACTAATAATAACTGTTAGGAATACGTACATACATATAATAATAGGTATTACTATTACAACATATATGTACCTATATAGAACATAATATATAGTAAGAGCTATTCTCTAATGTACTAATAAGTAAATAACGGTTTCCTATGTCAAAGATGATGCAACAAACATTAGAGAACGTACAGTATCTGAAAGGGGTTAAATTTCAAATCGTTATTATTATTATAGAGTTTCTATAATGATTGAATGTTTTACTTAAGAAATTTCAACAATTAGGTTACTTATTTTATGGAAATATTGATAGAGATCTCCATTTTTTGATAGATAGAAATTTTATAGAAAATAAATTGAAAAAAAAAAATGTATACAACATAATATTGAAATCGGTGTTCCTTTTATATGGCATTGATGTTATTTGTGAACAGATTGATTGACTGTCGAATAGCTGTTAGAATTTCGGACATGAAACGATACTGA
>JAZBGX010000044.1:52678-65009 GCA_037414775.1 Zonitis immaculata
TTTATTCCCACAACAAAATTCGTATGCATAGTATTGGGTGTTAACTTGAAATCCCTATGATTAACGAATTATTTTTTCCTATATTGTACTAATTTATGTTTCTTTATAATAATGGAACTTGAGAGAATCAATCCTAGAGCTATAACTATATATTGTGCATTATATGAAGATAAATATTTCAATTAGATGGTAGTATGGTTAACGTTGTTATCATGTTGCAGTCGATGATTGATGATGTACTAATCTGTCATGATGGTGGACAGTGCACGCAGAGTTGCAATTTATTGCTGACTAGCTACTATATAGTAGTATAGTAGACCTCAGGGAACTGCGGCAAAAGGGTGTGCATACTGCATTATGGATGTTGTTGTCGCACGAATTATATATATATATATTTATATATTCCAAAATCGATCACAATTATGCATTAATTCAATACAATTTCTGTAACAAGAAATATGATTTCTTCAAGAGCATCCTAGAAGCAAATAAGATTCGTCTATTCCACTTCATACCATCTATTTATCTATTTTTCTTATTCCTATCTTTATCCAACTTGAAGAATTTGACTATAGTGGGACAGAGAGAACTGTGAGCTCTACAGAATTAACACGTAGTTATTTTTTACTTTCGTTCGAACTTATAAAAAATAATTTGTGATTACAGTACAACTAGAGCTCATTAGGTATAATATTTTTTCTATTGTTACATGGCCAATTGTGCTCCCTGTATATTTGTGAATATTAAATTTAAACCTAATCCATTATATAGAAATAACATTTGTGATATTTGTAAATTGCCTTTAAATTGAATGACATATCTTTAATATTTTCTTTTAAAGAAAACGAAGTGTTCCAATGTCTCGGATAGTCTAATATTTGTTCTAATAGTAATCTTGTATCGTTTCATGAATGCAAATCGGTTATTCAACACAGTAATCCCACTATCGCACCGAACACACACATCTTAGCTCTTGGTAAATCCCAATCCAGCGACACAGTCTTCATTAGATATATATATATATATATATTTTCAAGTATACGTCACATTAGAATCTACAGTAACCATAAAGAAATATACAGCCGTTATGTGAGAGGATTGATAATACAATAAATGATTGTTACATTCTTAACAGAATCTACCTTAATGTAATCACATTATATAGCTCAATACAATTTGCTAATAATGACCCTATATTAGGATATTGAACAATCCTGAAACGACTAATGATAGTAGAGGAATCTCTTCTAAATTAGTGCATCATTCAAGAAAAGAGGGTTTTATTCAATAGAAAATAAATGTACAAACGCACATAACTATATAGTGAGATGGTTAATCTATATAACTTTTATTTATGTACATATAGTTGTTGGAGATCAATGCTTCGATGGTTATTGGGTTTAGATAGAATAAATACAATGTATACCGCCCCTACTATTCTAACATCTATACAAATATTCATTTGGGGTCCATAATATCAAATAAAATCAATTTACAAGTCGCGTGCACTACACTATATACTCTTTCATTCATTACTATCATTAATTCTTTTGTCGTTTGATATGTGCATTTAAAGCAATTGATGTGGAAATTATAATACATACAACTACAAACAACAACAACAACAAAAAAAAAACAGCAACCTGGATTATTTGCCATTATTTATTTTATGTGGGTTTTTCTTTTTAATATTCCAACCTTCCAATTTTGTTTGTAGAAGAAGACCACAAATCTATCGTTTGTTATGTTAGTTTTGCTTTGCGTCAGCAGAAGGAAAATATCACCCACTATACTATACCGCATACCGTACTACTGAAATATTGAAAAACATTATTAGAACACATCTGTCAACAAGATTGAGATATATTCGATATTCGGTTGTTTGTGGCAGTTATACTGAGCAGTCACCCTACAATTTCCCAACAAACAAAAATCTCGATCTTACCCAAATATAACAGTATAGAAATATATATAAATATATAGATTGATTTTTCTTTATGCAACATCTGACTGAATAGTAATTAGATCAGTGATTGCGCCCTATGTAACATATACACAAGAATTGTACGAGAGGGTGGTTTAATTTTGTCGTTAAGTGTGGACATTTATAGAATATCAAGTATATGTGACGAAAATTTAGGGCTTGAATTGTTATTGTAGAGGGTGGTATGCAAAGGGTGGTTTAGTAGCCGATGGTGCTGATTCAGCTTTCTAGTCGAAATTTCGGTCACTTATATAATCGGCTTTGAATATTTTTCCATCGTCATGCATGATATCACTACTTAAACAGAACGTGTTCAACGGTCCTTTCAATCGTATTTGGTAATAATAATAATGGAAAAATACCGATAGAAGCTTAAAAAATAGAATGATATATATTATAAATTATGCGGAGGTGGCATGAAATATTCATAGACAGATTTAACCCTCAGACGGCTGACCATACATGGTGATAGATGATTCATTGTCTATAGTATATTTTATGTATGTAAGTATATAATATATTAAATTCATGGAAAAAAGTTGAATTTACATTTTGGAATAGAAACCAAGAAAAAATATACAACTGATCGATTTTTACATGTCATAAAAGTATAGATGGCAATTTACAGATATACCTTTGAAGTCGTCGTCTTCTTGTGCCAATATTTGTACAGTTCCTCCCTCTATAACTTGAGGCTTTCTTTATCAATCAAATATCTTTATAGTCGGGTTTCATATACAGGATATTCCATCCGAAAGGGTACATATAATAGGGAACTATTGATTTTCTATCTATGGAAGCGGCATATTTGTTGTATGAGTATTTTTGGCACTTTACCAACCATATAAGCAATAAACACCTTTTGATCATTGGACTGATATCAAAAGTTATATTAGATAATAAAAAAAATTGGGCGGATTTTTTTTTCTCATATATATTCGAACTATATGACTTTAATCTATCCAAAACTTTCGAGATATTTTTCTATAGTTTTGATAAAATATCGACTTTGAGAGAGAAAAACCCAATAAAAATCATCTTGCCACAAACATTTAATGTTATAAAGGGTGTGAAGCTGTATTATGAATGAGTATAGTTTCATAAAGATTAGGAAAGTTTTAAATTATAATAACCGATATAGCAATAGTGAACGCCCAAATTGACACACGGTGTATATAAAATTTATAATGAATTCGTGAAATTCTTTTTCTAAATTCATATCAATAATAAATAAAGCCTCAACTAGATATAGATATAGACATAAATAACGTTTGTATATGTCGTTATCAAATCTTCTGATTTATGCTTTATTTACGAAAATTCTATAGGTCCCATTCTTCAAGATACAACATCAAATATATTCAGATTATTTAAAATAAGAGATTTAGATTTATTGAAGTTATTCTCTCCTCTCTAATATAAAAAAAATTATAGAATATTGAATAAATTTTTGGTAGGTGCCGTTATGTCGCTATATCAATAAGTTTATAATATTTGCTAAAAGTATTCCAAATATTAAACTAATTTAATTTTAATTACGAACAACGACCCTAAAATTTCATTTGTTTAAACAACCTTATCTTACTTGTTATTAATAATAATAGCGATTGTTTCCATATTCTCAGCACTTTATATAATATTAATAATCATTGAAAATATTTACAGTACAAACCCCTTGCTACCCTAGTTGGTCTAAAGTTGAATTATTAAGAACTAATGTAACGGTTTTATCTTATTTAAATCCAGACTGTTCTAGCAGAATTATTCTTTTGTCATCTTACACCATAATATCTAATCGGGGACAAGTCAGGTCTATTCAAAATCCATTGTAGTAAGAGTACAGTGTGGTCTTCCGTCCATTTCATATTCTTTTTTGAAATATAACATTGTGTCCCGTCCTGTTGGAACACAAAATCTTTTCCGGCAATTAGGTGTCTTTACATTACCGATCTCAAGGATTCTCCAAAAATCACCAGATATTCGTGTGTATTGACAATCTCCTGAATAAAATTAAGTTCACCCAAACCCCTACACGAAATGCTTCCCAAAACTATGACCGATGCAGAATGCTTTTCTTCCAAGACAATCCTGCGAATAACTCGAATTCTATTGCATGAAAAGTCCAATCCTTATGTTCTTTTGACCATTTTCATCAGTTTTTCTTTTGCTGTGTTAGGTCAAAAACGTGGTTTTGCTTAGCCTCAACCTAAGTGCAAATTCGATTTGATTTGATTTTGTCAACTGATTCTGTAAGTCCCAAATCCCAAATTTTGAGATTCTCTCTGTGATATAATGTAGTTTTATGAATTCTTTCCGCAAAAACATCACTCCGAGCATTTGTTTTTTTCCTAGCACTAATACTCTCTTATCGGATTAATTGTAATTTTTCCGAATTGAAAAAATCTAATGACGAGTAATCTTTTTCCCCATCAATAGATAATTTCATCTCTACCCATTTCAAAATATTTACTAGCAATAAAAATAACGTCAAAAATATGAGAGCTTTTATGTTTCACTGCTAAAATTATGGACTAATATTCCACACTTTTTAGAATACGTATAGTATTTATAATTTTTAATTATCGTTCGATCGGTAGGGGCCAAATATAGCAGGAAACGGCTTGTAAATATAGTAGTGCTTTCAAAATTTTCGATTAGTACCTATACCTACCATTTAATTACAAATACTGAAACAATGGTTTAATATTAATTACGTTTTATTGTATATAACAGATGATAGATGAATTCGTTGCAATTTACTATTGTTCCATTTAACAAGGTGAACGAACAAAGCAACAGGGCTGTTGAATTATTTACATTATATATAATATAGACATCACATTAAGAACTTGTTCCAAAATAACAAACTATATTGTATAAAATTTCCCGTTGTTGTTGTTGTTGTTATTCAATATAATCGTTAAATTTTGTACAAATTTGTACGATGAATTATTAACAATTTTTTTTTGCTTGCAGCAATAATGATTAAATCATTTATATTAATGACAAGATTAATTCATTTGATGCGCGAATTCAATCGTTATTCCGTTTTCAATAATTTTTTTCCCATTGCACACACACATCCATATGAAAAATGATTAATAATTATTTGGTGGTGGTTTGTGTGTTTTTTTTTTGTGTAATCAACGAGAGTATACGCATCATTTTGTTATATTCAATGTTGAACTGTATGCGTTTGACATCTACTAAATGAACTGAATTTATTTGAAATATACCACCACCATCATCATCATCATTATTTATATATATTCCCAAAAATATATTCTTTTTCCCTTTAATTTTTTTTTTTTTGATGGGGGAGTCACTTACAATACTGATTATAAATAACAAATATAGAACAGTTTCTGTAGTCGACTTTTCTTGATCTATAGTAGTTGATTTGACTTTCAAATTACTACTTAGTTATATAATATCTATATGAAGAGAGATCCCCCTAAAATTATTCGACTCATTGATATTAAAACTATAACTCTATATAGTAGTAAAGTTCTATTAATCTTAGTTGAGAAATTGTTTTTGTCAACAACCTTCACTCCCTTATAATATATAACATCTATTTTTACTAACAATTTCCAACCCCTTAATCATCAAACACTATAATAACGTACCCAATTATTACCATATAACTTTATATGGAACAAAAAAAAAAAAAATTATAATAATTCGAAATTCCGTTCATTTTATAATATAATTTTAGATTCTGGTAGCGTTTTTCCGGGTTGTTTCCAGGATAAGCGCCCTAATGGTCGACAATTATTAATTTGCAACAAGCACGTGCACCTTTTAGTTATAAATATATATCTACCTACTACTCGCTGGTGTTTTTTTTTTGTATTTGGTTTTTTTTACGTGTTTAATAGTCGATGTTGATGCTGAATCACCATAGTAGCCCTGCTACTATTACGCCTCTTATATGTAAATTTATTTAAATTGATAGAGGGTCAATGCACTCCCTAAATATATAAAAAAAAAACATTATTATTATTATTATTGTAGTCGTCGAATTGTGGAAATAATTCTTGCAATAAAATACTCTATTGCTGACTTTTGAAAATTTTCAATTATCAATATTCACGAATTTTATTTAATATTTATGTTATTCTAATCGAATCGACATTGTTGTTATATATAAAGCAATAAAAATAAATCCATTTTATTCTTATATTGATTTATTTTTATTTCTATGGAGAAAGTGAATAGAAAGAAAATTGTGGAAAATGTAGAAAAACTTGCAAAATGTAAAGGAAATGGTGATCAATCTGCTGCAAGGCATAGTAATGTTACATACTAATAGCATTAGCATTCCGGCTAGTCTATAAAGCCGATTCACGATAAAGCCGATTCATACAAATTGAAAGCCTCCACCACTCAGATTGAGACGAGACTAGCAACTATATAGAAGGGTGATGATGATGGAAAACGGTACAAAAAAAAAACTCTACACTATCGACACAATCTAAATTTTGCAATAACATCAAATATTTAATTCAATACAATAAAAATACAACTATAATTTATTCCATCAAAAAGGGATCACATTGCTAAAATCTATTCATCAAAATCTTCAAATGAATTGCGTTTTGTTATTTTGCTGAAAATTCTACCCACACTAATGTTCATTTCCTTATAATCAACAATACTATTATCAACGTAGTACCTTCGAAACGTAATCAACAATAATTGAATTGCATATGTATCTAAATAAAAATCAATTTCAGATTCTAGAAGTTGTGGAATAGATGGAATCGGTTATTTTGTTCAAATACAATCATATTTTCGAGTATTCATAATACATGGAGCATATACTGTGAGGCTATTACCAGCAATATAATGAATAATATATAAGAAGTTCCATATACACCTGAAGACCAAATAGAATAGTCTATGTTCCAAAGCATTCCACTCTATTTAATAATTAACGTATATTCCAACTAGAATTTGAAGTAGAACAAAAATTGAAAGATAGAAATAGAAGCACCTTATCAATTGTTTTGCCCCAATCAAAGATGAAATGAGGCAATTATATATATATATTTTTTTAGCAAGAATACGAATCAAATTCCGAATTGCTTTTATTAAATTTCTATATGGCTGCTTTTTCATTATAAAGGGCGGTATACGGGAAAAGAAAAAAAATTGTTAAATAAATAAAACTAAACCATAACATTATAATAACAGGAATTTATTGTATTAATATAAGAACTGTTTTAATGGCACAACTAACATCCTCATAGCTATTGCGGCATTAATCCCAAAACGCAGTTATGGCATTAGCAAAATTAAATTCCCTTACCCTAATTTATCGATAAAATATCATATATTTTATTTGAACACATGGCGTTCCGTCGGATGTGGCTGTTAAAAACAAGCAAATAATATGGGGATGAGAATAACACATAATAGTGAAATGTACATGAAAATGGAAGAGGGGGCGCGGCGCATACAGAGACTACGATATAGGGTTTGGCCAAAAGGAAGAGCGATGAGGGTACCTATAATATGCGATTTAACTAGAAATGTAATGCATATTCCGGGGAGATCCGGAACTCCATTAGTGTTAAGCGATGCCCGCAGTCCAAAACACATCTCTATTACCAATCAGTAGGTTACTACTATTACTACTTGGAAAGTTCTCCTTACAAATAGACTTACAAACTTAACTAGAAAAAAAAAAAAGAATTAATGTACTTTTTTTTCAACTAACTAACTAACAAATCCCAGACTTAATGAATGTTTAACCAAACTCTGAGAATAATCTAAAATTAGTTTTATTGTAATTACTGATAAGAGCACGAATTAAAAAAACAAAACCATCAGACATCTCACTGATCAAATAACTGAAGAAAAACAAGTAATCTTATAAAAGTATTTTAATAATATAAGTGTAAGTAATGATGGCGTTGTTATCATCACTACCATCCACTAATACACATATATGTATATATAGGTATACAAGCAAGTATCTCTGCGCATTTTGAAAATCATGATTGCGGGCACGCATTTATCACAAACGAACGAGTTCATGTGCGGTCTTGGGTAAATATACGTTCTGTATGATAAGACACCATGTTTATAGCATTATAGACACGTTCCAATTGTGTTTTCATTCCATTAGTGACGCTCCAAGGAACAGCAACAGAAATAGTGGTATGGTGGCGGTACAGTCGCGCATCAATACTCATCTATCCTCTTATTTCGTTTGTTTTAAATGAGTATAATATAATTCGGAACAGTCAACAAACAACAATTGACAAATATTTAATATGAATATCAATTTAAAAAAAAAAGAATTTCAGTTGGTCTTTGATCGAGTAATACGCAATTTATAGCATCATTAGATATACACGTAGACTATTTTCTTTGATAAGAACATGTTGAATTACCAACCCTATTTTAAGCAACACCTAAACCAATTACGCCCTAACCGAGATTCTGGATAATTAGATTTTTCAAATTATCTTATACATTTAGAAATAAAAATCTATATAGAAGAGACGCGATCCACGTACATAATAATTCATATAGTACCTATATGTACATATATAGAATCATTTGATTGTGCGAATTGGAAAGTACAAGATGGAATAAACGAAATAAATTGTATTAAAGACAATTTTGGGTAATTAGACAAATTATTCGAATGGAATACAATTTCAAGAAGACCGAGAGAGTAATCAAATAAATTGTTGTTAGTCTACTACTACTATACGAGTATATCGCCCTCTTAATACCCACTCTTGAAATTCTCGCAACATTACTGATTAAAGAAAATCTAATATAGTACAGATAGATAGAGGATGTTTGGAATTTAACTTTTTCTTTGCTTATTTGCTCTCTTTTTTTTTAGTATAATTACTAATTACTATCTATTGTTACAATTTTTTTTTCCGGAAAATGTCAAATGTCAAACTACTTCTATCCACCCCAATGAGCAAAAATTGATGCTGAATACGTTTCGATGCATAACGTATTTTTTGGCCGAATTTTAGTGTCACATACGTTTCCAAAAACGTTCTAAGAAACGTATTGAGAACGTATCAAGAATATATTTGGAACGATGTTGAAAAAATATCCAAGAACGTATTAGGATACAGGATACGTTTCAAAGACGTATCCAAATACGTTCCAGTAACGTATCAAGATGAATCTAAACTGGTTCGCAACTAGTTTTAACGATCCGCAATCAGAGAACTGGAACCCTAAGATTATATAGTTGTAAACTAATTTTGTCCACAAGTACTGACTATACAGAAGAGAAATCTAATCTAATTCAACCTTCACATGCTCTGTATTAATTTTGTAAAGTTTTCAAGTCTCGAGAATGTTTGGTTTTTCTTTATTTCCTACACCAACCAAAATGACCATTAAATTAGTGATATTTTCCCATAGAAATTTGTATATCTATAAGAGAGTTTGGAAAACTTTTAAATTGAATGGAGATTTTCCCAAACTAAATGTGCTTCCGGTTGTACCAGAAATATATCACAACTTCCTTATTCAAATAGAACAGAGTTTAGATGGAATTACATTTTATCGTTTGTCAAGGAAAGATGGTTGGTTATTTTTATTATATAAGCTTCTAATTTGAAAAAATTGAGTTTTTTTTTATCTCGTATCAAATACCATTTTTTTTTTCGAATTCTGCAAATTTCCAATCCTTAAACTCTTCAACTTGAAAGTATCAATATTTCAAAGAATAAATTAGAAGCAGGAATAATTTTTTTTATTGGATTTAGATTGTTTTCGAAATCTGAACAACATTTTAGCACTGCATTCGGCCAGACCATCACCAGCCACGTGCCTGCAGCTTTAAAGATAAAAACCAATTGGATAAATGAATTTATATCGGAAATCCCAATCTATATTATTGACCCAAAGGAGGAGAATTGAAAACGACCGTAAGTAATCTAATCGGATTTGATGAGTTCATAATAATCTTATTCAAAAAATTTGTGCTACCTATTTTAATACATAGTTCGAATTAAATTATATTCAAATTGTAGATAATAATAACCGAAATGAATTTATTACAAAATTCCATTAATAATAATATGGATTATAAATATTATACAGGCTGGTCCACTAGAGGCTGTCCTTGTCTTGAGACTCTGGCTATAGTGGTTGCAAAAAAAAAGTGTGATATTTAGAGAACATTTTGACGTTGAAACGATCTCCCAAACTCTAGATCTTCGACTGCATTTTTTTTCTCTTCACACAAGAATCAGAGTTCTTACAAGACCAAAACAGCCTCTGGTGGACCATCCTGTATAGATATATGTATGGAAATATAGAGGGACATAAATCGCAAATACATATTAATTGTCATGATGGTTATTTAGAGAGCATATATCACTATTATATAGGTATAATGTTGATGCAATGATGCATAATAGGGTATAAAATTAATTAAAACACATTCCAATTTAGGTTGTTGTATTAACCTAATGGCCATCTGCTATGTGATCAATAAAATAGTTCTATTATCAATCACAAACACAATAATTGATGAGAATAGACGGTAATGATAATGATGATGATTCGACAATTATTTCATAGAATTTATACTAAATTATTCATATACATATATATGTAAACATTGTCTTATAAGTTTCCATTAACAAAACACATAACACATAATACATTAATGCAAAAGGGTAGGTCCAATAAGAGACGATTTCAATAAGCGCACCCATAATTTTATTTATTAATAAATTTATAAATAAATTATTGTATGTAGAAGAATTTTTTTTATCCGTCTATCTCTATTTCATGCCAGATACGGAAATTTACATTTTAATATAATTAATTACATCCTCCGTTCAATTGTTCAACGACAATACCATACGATAACAATCGTTATATTGGGTGGTATTGTTCGGGTTTCTATAAGGCGCGATACAAATTGCTACTTTTGTTTAAAACCAACCCCTTGTAAGGTGCTAGTAATAATAATAATAATATCCAGTAAAATCATCCAATTTTTTGTTGTTGTTGTAAATTGCTGAAAAGGCCAAAATACCAACATCTATCCATCAAGAAAAAAAAATTAGGGTTCGTTAAATAATCATTGATAATAAAGTTTGTTAATTAATTTAGAAAAACAAGAGATTAAATCTTAAAAAAAAAAATCAACAAACTGGTAGCATTTTTCACTTTTTTATCGTGTTAATTCTATGGAATTGAGAATGTTCTCTCTTCCACTATAGAAGCGTCCTATTTTCTCAATACCAATAATTCCAAGTAAGATAAAGATATAACAAATATTTATATTATAATTGCTTTAAACTTTTGGGCAAGTCTTTGCAAAATTGACTAATCAACAACAACAATAAAGAAGAAATTGTGAAAATTTGATCTATTATCAACAATTTTGACAATCGTTATATTGTTAGCGATTCAATTAATTAATTAATTAATTATAATAACTAATTAACTTTCTGACATGGCATGGAAATTTAATTGGAACTGTCAAATTTTCACGCAGTGATGGAGCAATTAAAAATCCTACATCATATTTAGTTAGATATAGCGCCCTGTGGTAAATGTTATAAACAGTATTCGGAATTTAAATTAGGGTTGTTATATAATAGATTTGTGTGTGTGTGTGTGTGCTCTATAATTGTAGTTTTTTCACCTCAAAAAAAAATGAATAAATATTTTATTAGCCACAATATAAAATGAATTGGATTTCGGATTTAAAGCTCATTCAAATCGATTTGAAAGCTCATTATTACACAATATCATTCAATATTTAATATTCATTGGTGTATATATATATATATATATATATATATGAAATTTTGTTGTTAATTAGTTTAACAATACCGGTTAATTATATATTCTTGTTAAAGCACGTTCAATCAATGTCAATTTCCGTTATAACTAAAATAATATTATGCAATACACGTTATTCGGAAATTAACTTGAAAAAAAAAAATAGCATACACATACAATATAGATGATTCCACATTACTCTTAATGCCCCATATGTACATAATTCTTGATTGTATTCAATTTGTAAAAAAAAAGTTCAATCCACAAGAATTTAAAATATCTAGCAGATTTGAACTGCAATCTTTTTAGATCACCAAACAAAATTGCTAATATAACTAAATAATAATTTATTTTTCACATAGTATATTCTATCATTATTATTTATGATATATGGCTGTCATTCTCTCTATTTGATCCTTTATTCTCGGTTAGTTATTACCAAAAGAGAGAGAGAGTTCAACAAGGCATATGACGTTAGTTTCATTAAAACGTCTGACAGTTTGTGGTCAACTTTATTTGATATCCCATATACACATTAGAACAATATCTCTT
>JAZBGX010000045.1:0-32732 GCA_037414775.1 Zonitis immaculata
GAATTTGGATATGAATCATATTTTTCTTCTTATTAATTAATCTATGCGTCAATAAGAAAACCGTAACGAAATATAGAAGATTCACATTTGAGAGGGCATAGGCGGAGCTAAGTCTTAGAGCCCTCCGCTCACTGCAACTCACCACAATACTCTATCTAAAAACTTGTGTGGAAGGTTCTAAGACTTAGCTCCACCCACATACCCTCTCGAATGTACATCATCTATAATCCGAAATTGCTACTAAACTAAACTTTATTACTCGTTCTAAAAATAATCGCGAACAGAGAACTAGAACCATATACGATTATACACTTCTGGATGTATTTTATCCACGAAAGTCTTACTGTGTGCCTTTGCTTTAAGCCAGCAGCTCCCAACCTATTTTGTCTAAATTGTACTACTTCGTATAAATGATTGTATGGTGTCACGTTAAACGAGGCCAACTGTATTTTGTGCATAAATACTTCAATACAATGAAAATATGCTAAATGAAACTTTATTGTCTTCATTTTTCCAAGAGAAAATCTTGCAAATTTTGGAAATTGATGCTAGTTTTGGGAAACATTCAAAGACTTACACAGGAAACAGGTCGGGGCTGAGACGCTGAGCTAAGCCAGAATTACTCCCGAGAAATTTAGAGAAACGGGAAGCTTTCCTGTGGATGTAAAAGCCAATGGTAGGGGGCGCGATCCATCCGCGGTTCAGCTTCCCGTGAATCCGTAGATCGGACAAATGAAAATCGATCGACAAATATTGTAAAAAATAGAAAAACTTCTCATTAATCTAAGTTTTGATCGTAATTTAAATATAATTGATAATTAAAAATATAATCCACCAAATTTGCAAACAAGGTTAATTATTAGGCAACACAATATACTGCAACGTTAATAAAATTGTCTATAGTCAACTATAATTTTTCATGAATATTAAATTATAGTTTATAAATAATATATATGTATATTATTTTTAACGAGGACAAGGCCAAGGTTATACTCGAATATTGATTTATTATTATATTAAGTTGAACATTTTTTTCAAGTTCCGTCAAAAGATTATTATTATTATTATTATTGTTAGAGGGAAATTTTGCACGACAACCTTGCTCTAGATTCACTACAACTATTTTAAATTGAGTACACAATAAAATTGGTCTTGAAACACGCAAATTTACTTATATATTAATTTTTGATTAAATATACCGAGTGACAATGAAAACAGGCTACAAACCGTAACGTCTTGATTTTTCAAAGCTATCGTGACAATTTCTGAAAAAAAAAAAAGTTTGTGGGAACTAGTAGGCCATGATTTAGGGCTAAAACAAATGAAGCCTAGTTGATTTGGACTAATTAGTACTATGCACTCTTGATTGTAACCGAATGGAAATACAAATATTGATAGTTTTTTTTATAATTTTTGACATATAGAAACTCATTTATTTAATTTTTTGCAAGTCCAATGATCACTGCTTCAGTTACTATTATAGAAACTTTAATCGGTATATAAACAAACGAAAGTTATTAACAAATGTATGATACGCTGTATACCAAAAATCATGGCCTACTACTTAGTTCCAACAAACTTTTGCAGTTTCTTCCAGAAATTTTCAAAATAGATTATATATCGATTAAAAACAAATTCAATACCCAATTTTCAAGACGGCTTGTAGCCTGTATACATTGCCACCCGGTATACGCATATAACTACAGTATGGTAACTTCGTGTTTATCGCTAATAAAAGTACAAAAGTTGATTAATACTTTTTTGATGAATAAAATTGAGTGAAAGAAAGAAAATTGAATAGAATCAATCAATAAATATAGTGAAACATTCAAATAAATTCTTGAAAATATCGCTAAAATTCCTCGAATTTTCATTATTATCACTGTTGTCATCATCATTAGATTAGATCGCTGCGATATATAAGTGAATTAATGATAATGATAATAATAATAATAAAAATGACTCGATGACATTTAAATACTGAGTAAAACTAGAGTTGTTCTTAGAAAATGACTTTCATTTAAAACGAATTTTATAATATTTAACAGGACGAAAATATTCAAATAGTCCGGCTTTTATTATTATTATTATTTTTTGCATCATACAGACAACCTAATTTCTAGTTTAATTAATAATAATAATAACAATAATAATATATGAAATATAATCAAAAATAGATTACATAATAATTATTTTGCAAAAATTTATTTTAAAATTATAAAGATGGATTGTTATCAGTTATCAATCATTAATTTCAAGGTCTTATATTAAAAAAAAAAAAACTAGTTTTATTAATCTAACAACAATCAAAAGATTTAAAGTGATGTAGGAATATCACTAGATCCACGTGTATGTAGTGCCATTTCAATAAATTACGCAACCGATACCAATTTCTATACAGAGCGATTATCAACTCAATGAACAATGTAAAAATAAATCCATCAGAGGCTGTTCTGGTCTTGTAGGAATAACTCTGGTTCTAGTGAAGAGAAAAAAATGCAACTAAAGTTTGAGAAATCGTTTTTTGCACCCACTATATAGAGCCAGAGTGACTCTGGTGGATCATCCTGTATATTTATATAGAATTTAAAATAGGTTTCATAATGAGTGATAGAAATAAAGCTATTCCATTACAATCTAGACACGTTTCATTAATTTAATTTATCAAAAATATTGTTTCATTAAATTATCGCGTCACGTTCTAGACAATTCTTTTAATACTACACAACATATCTATAATTTTTAATTAGCCTAAAAAAAAGAAGAAAGAAAGTAAGTCTACTCTTATAGTATAGTGTATAATCTTGGTTGGCTGTTTAAATTATTTCGTCCTTGGTTATTTCAAATCTCTATAAACAATTAAAACAATTGTTTATTTATTAAGAATGTGGAATTTTTTTGTTGGTCTGTATTAATTAATAATTTGATTAAATTTATAATTAGAAGGAAAATTTCCGGCTTTATTTCGATATGGCGAATCTGGATTGTTTCTATTCTATACCGTTAGATTATTGATTTTGTTGTTGTTGTTGTTGTTGTTTGATATGTCTAGGTTGCGTTGTTTTTTTTTTTTTTTAAATAATTTATTATAATCGATATTTGACTTATTAATTAATTAAATATGGTTACCTGTATCTTGATATCGTTGAATTCAAACTTTGTTATTACTTCACCGACATCAACTAACAGAATAATGAACGGGGGGGCCGCTTACACGGTCGATTTTCCATCATCCACGATTAAAGTAATAACACGCGAACTATGTAAATATATATTCATAACCCAATAGCAACTATTATTAGTAGTTATGTGAGAAAATAACGAATACTGACTCTGTCACGACGGTACCGAAAACGACTACAATATCACATATTATAATTATAACACAATTTCGAATTCGTTATAACCGAACTGCGTTTTGTTGTAATTACATATATATTTTTTCTAAAATTGTAATAAGTAGAAGCCAAAGAACGTTGTTGTCGTTTTGATATATTCGGATTCACTATTCACTATAGAGTGGTTTAGATGCGGTGGAATTATGTAATTTTTCGAGTGTAGGCGTCGGCGTGAGCGAGCGAGCTATAATAGCTATACTTGTACATATAGCCTGTATACAAGTCGTACCCTAAAACGGTATAAAGGTTAAAACTGTTTATATACGTATATATCGATAACATCGATTTAATTCGTAGACACCTAATTGAAAAATAAAGTTGGAGCTATTTATTAATTACTTATCGATATAAAAGATAGTTTGACTAATTTAAATTAGTAATGGAAAAAAAATCTCTTATTAGCAAAATATTTTTTTGATAATTTGTCTATTTTTCAAAATTTCGAGATCTGAGTGGAAACGCTCGCCATACTCGTCGCACACAGACGAGAAAAAATCCAAGCGTAAATCAAAGAAATGTATCAGCAGACACATGTTCACACACACACACACACACATCAAGTACAAGAATACTTTACTTAGTACGCTTAATTGGTTACTTCAAAGTACCGTATTGAGTGAATCCACACTGAGTGATGGAAACATCCATATTTTTCCAATGATGATAATAGATTTGAGGTCATAAGAGGCTGTTTGAATACACTTTATGACATCGACCGTTTCCAATAAGCCAAAGTCCAAGTTTTACAATTTCTGTGCTCATTCGACTATCTAAATGTAATCAAATATGGAGCGATTCTATCAGAGGTTCTTTGAATTGTCTGTGAACGTGTCAGTTTCAAATAAAACACTTTGTAAGTTGAAATAATCCTTTGATCTATAGAACACACCTCAGAAATGGTGCTTGTGAGGAGAATCTAAAAATTCTGGCATTATTGTAAATTTTGGAGAGTTAGTTGGGATCACCTGGCGTATTATTTAAAATCAATATGGCTTTAAAAGCTATATTTTGCTTTTCACAGTTATTTTCGGTAAAAAGACAGAAATAATCTTGAAACCAACCTTCAAACACAAATTTAATGAGCCAACCTCTTTTATCAAAACTCCAAAAAAACATTTAATGAATTTTTATCATGTCATAGCTCTAACTGATATTGCAAGATGCATTTCCTTCCATTTTTTGACAAACAACTTCTGAGAGGAAGCATCTCTCAGTTTGATCCTGTTTCGTTGACGGTTTTTTGTGCATCTCAGAGCCATCTTTGAAGCGAACGAACCACTCACGATACTTGCTCGAAAATTCTATTGTAATAATAAAGTTATTCGAAAAAAAATCGAATCATGAGACGAAAATAACCGTCACGAAGGCAATTAGGCTATGAAAGTGAATTATCTCGGTAGACTGTTTCTGCCAGGCGATTCCCTTTCCCATTACTCTACGATCGAGATCTTATATACTCATGAGCTCATGATCATCAAAATTTTTGCAAACTGCACAATAATGAATTGATTTTTTTACTAAATCACAATGAAGCCACACTAATCGAGGAATTCCTACATTAATTTACATTTGTACGAATCAATGAGAGACAAGAACCTCTCATTATTGGTCATAGAGAAGTAAAATGATTTGAAAGCTCTCTCAACAACATTGGCGAACCAAATTGTCGATAAACTTTTGACAAATGAATTTCGAAGCCTTCCAAGCCAAATGAACAGTACAAGCTAACTAAAAATCAACATGGGACATGAGTAAAAGTTTTCAATATTGCTTTTTATTAGCAGAATATGATCGAGATAAGTAACGTAGTCCTTTTATTATTAAAATGAAATAACCTGATCAAATAATACTTGAATGCAAATCTTTATTTATTGTGATTAATTTTAAAATTGCAAAACATCAGCAGACATTATGTGGCACCGCCTACTCTAGCAAATTTTTGATTTATGCCATATAACGTACTCTTATCAATGGCGTATCAATGATTTTTTATGATTATATTTATTTATCTATTTTTTTTTTTTTAATATAGTCGAATCTGGGCTTGCCGTACCTGCCAACGAGAGTTACATTATCACTTCACGGCAAGCAACGTACAATGAATACTAAATAGTTACCTATTATAAATTAAAATGTATATGGAAAGAGGCGTGCAAAAATAATTATCGGAAATACAGGAAATTTATAATTGTTAAAAAAGATTTTATGAGACTGTCAACATAAAGGTAGACGTGACACGTTTGTTATTTTGAATTAATCACTATACGTAAATTTTCAGTTGAATTGATTAAAATTTGATAAATTCGTAATTATTTTCCGTTGAATATCTTATTCATTCATAGACCTTTTTGGGTGTAATGATTCGCCGGTCATAAGGTAATTGGAGGCTTGCTTGTCATGCTTATCGTTTAAGTGTTACACTTTTCCGAGGAGCTATCGCAAAAATTGATCATTCACTAGCATTACCGAAATATTTTTTGTACTTTTTGATAAAATCGATAACAATTCGGATATATTAGCATTATGTGAGGTACACTCGGATGATGGACTTTGCATGTAAAATGTCGAAAATTGGAAAAATATGCAAAGATTGATTGGTCGACGATGGGACCAAGAAGAAAACTTTCAAATCAAATATAGTGATTTTTTGGGAAAAAATTGAAAGACCAACACAACCTTCAAAACGCCTCTTTAATAGAAAAAAAAAACATCAAAATGGCTTAACCTAATTTTTTTCTATTTTGCATCTGAGGAACATTTCCAAGTTACGGCCAGGACACACAGAACGTACTTTTACGTAATTGGTAATTGATTACAAATTATTATTGTAATTAGCGTCAGTAATCTGCATTACCGACAGGCGGCTGAAACAATCAACAGACGTACGTTTAAAGAGTCAACGCCAACTTTGAGGAGAATTAGCGTGGTATGGTCGTTATTGTTATATAAGTGTGAGCGAGATCCTAGATATACCTTCATCTCGTCCGCACTTATATAAATAGAGACAACGTACGTATTTTTACGGACGTATTTTCAACATTTCTCGTGTGAATGCTCTCATTTGCGACAATACGTAATAATATGTTTTGTGCGTCTTGGCCGTTATAAGTGACGTAAGGAAATGAGATAATGACGTTATACAGTTTTAAATCCAAAAAGTTAAAATCTGGTTGGAAATTTCGAAATTTTTTATTGATTGCTCTCAATTGTTTTTTTTTTTTAATTGTTAATATTTTATAGTTTTCTTTGTTGTAGTGATTTTGCACAAATAAGTCCAAAGGTCTTTATAGATGCTCTGTCTCTATCATTATAATAATAAAATGGAAGGTGGGACAACAGTTAATATCGTGTTTTGTTATTTAAATTCCATTCAATCTAATTTGAACAATCTTATTGGTTCTTTTCTAAAAATCGCCATATTAGTTATACAGTATGGTCTTGCGAATTTGCAAAAAAAAAAAACAAAAAACCATAATTATATTTTCGATTCACAATAACTTTTTTTTTTCTAATATTTTAATAGGCGCACTTTCATTGTCCGATAGTACTTAATGGAAGTCGACATAATAAAACTGTTTTCTTTTCTTTTCTATCGGTAATTTATTATTATTATTATTATAAACATAGTTTGTAATTAATTTTATATAGTAGGAGAACAAAAAAACAAAAAAAAAACAAAACACAAACAACAGGAGCAAACTCTTATAATAGCAACAGTTGAAATTTCATAAAAATAAAATTACCTTAACGGTTTTAATAGATTGCCCTATAACAACAAATACAGAAACCAAGTAAATACATCTGGTAAATTACACATATAATGTTTTATAGTCGGTAATTAATTAGACATTATCAACATTTCAACAGAGTTGGTTTTTCTACTGTCCACGATTATCTTCTCTCTTTCAACTTTAGTTATAGAAGATTCACATTTGAGAGAGCATGGGCGGAGCTAAGTCTTACAGTCCTCTACCCAACGCTCATCACCTCAGTACGCTATTTAAAAAACTATTACGGTGAGGTACGGTGTGTGGAAGGTTCTAAGACTTAGCTCCACCCATGCCCTTTCAAATGTAAATCGGCTATAGTTGAGTTTACTATGATTATACTAAAGAATTCCTTTTTATATGATAGATATGTGCACACAAATGTAAGTTACCGTAACATTTACAACGGTCGTCAGTGTTTAACGAGAATCTAAACTACATTAAATGAATTCTTCATCTTATTTATATCTCAAATTAACAGCAATCACAACTGACAGATTCAATCAATATAATTAGAAAACATTTAATGAATAATTCCAACCATAAAAATTATTTTTATTATTATTATTATTGTTATAATTTTTTTTTCAAATTTCTATAAAAAACCAGTAGTTCTCCAACTTTTTTTCCCATCAAACGGCAATCTTTCAACCACTTAAAAATTTGGCACTGTCTCTAGTGATGAGCAAAACACCGGAAACACGACCAAGAAGAAAACTTTAGTACTCTTGGTATCGGTATTGCTTTTGCGTATTCAGTACTGGTTTTGGTCGTACAAACAAGCACAATCAAGCCCGAAAGAAATGTTTCTGATACTGATAATAATTGCTCATTTAGTTTATTGCTCATCATTACCACTGTACTCTCTAATAAGCGAGCGGCACAATTCAGTTTTGTGTAAATCCTACAGTTAAGCAACAATATTAGTAGTTCCTTGATCTCTGCCAATAATTCAGCACTATAACTCAAATTTTTCTTCCAATGAATAAATCATGTTAGAATCTCCAAAACATGGAACAAGTTGAGGAGAAAATCAAAAATTTCCTATCCATCTGTCGAATTCTGAGGATAGTATAAGGAATAGAGCGCTTGTCTCGATCTTGACGACGTAAAACCGCCAGGACTGTGAGTTTTTGAAGAGCCTTAGAGCAGCACGCCTCTAAAGAAACGCCTGTTATAGTGAAAAATTCCAATACTATATCTACATTGCCAAACTGCACTATTTACACTGAAATTTTCCACTCACTTGTCCCATACTACGATAAATTAAGGACGGTTCTTCTTGTAAAAGACAAAGGCTATAGTCTCAATTGGGTCGGTATTCTTCATTTTGCGCCTAAATCCCCCTCTGCACTGCACTCAAAGTATAGAAATCAAAATGTGAGCCAAATTGCTTCAATTCAATGGGAAAATATTGTAGGTTCACTTAAATATGACAGCTGAATTTTTCATTATACCGACACATAGAGGGCGCCACTAATCAAATGACAGTACCTACGAAAAATTAACCTCCATCTTTAGTTGAACTGAATCAGCAGTTTATAGATGCGTTGCATATAGCGTTTTAAGCTACAACGCATTATTAAATTAAATCGAGAAGCTGTTTGTTCGATAATATTTAATAATTTTCGCAAACAATCAATCTCAATAAGAATACCTAGCAGAGTTGGCTTCTGTTTCTGGCAGTCAACAATTTCTCGTTGGTATAAAGAATAAGTGTTAGTATAGGCGCGTAAGAAACGGTAAACAATGCTGTACTCAAGCTTATCATTAGAAATTTCAAAGATCTCGACGGTAAGAATTTTGCAGAAAGAGTTGTGTGTAAATAATTTAGTTAGATATGGCACGTGTTAATCCAAGAACAGAAAGCAGTTTGAGTATATTGGTGACAAAAAGCTCTAAGCTTCTAGACTGCTTCGATGCCAGAAAATCTAAAAACAACAGAGTCTATGGTGAGTAATACTGGATTTACTCATACAAGCTAGGAGGTGAAGAAGAGTCGTCAAAATTCATCCGCTGTCAAAGTGTCTTCAAAAAAGCAGATCATGTAGTTATAATTCCTCTACAAGATCAAAGAGCTGTTACAGCTGATTGGCATCTGAGTTCCGAAAAATCATTCGAACGAAGAATCATCTCATATCAAGACAATTGTCAGATCATCCTTCGTACAGTCCTAACGACATTTTTACCTTCCCAAAAATCAAGAACGGATGTATGGCGATAGGTTCCAATCCTCAGAAGTATAGCAGTCGATGTCTTCCAATTTTGATTGTAGCAACAAACGAGTGGAATCACAGAGTGAATTGGTTCGAGTGCATTTGCAATGTTTTATTCCAGCTCTACATGTAGATTTTGGAGATTCGAAAATTCTCAATACAAATCAGTTTCGTAATATAGAAATTGCTGAGAATTTCCTATATGGTAGTGTATTGTCCAAAATTATAGAATCAATATAAAAATAGTAGATATATTTTTTTTCCAATCATTTAAACAATAAAATATATAAATAATAATGATGATGATAGTACGTAGTTTATGTAATATTTAAAGAATTTAGAAAATGTACTTCTTAGTTCTGATAGTACACCGCACACGTTGCATTACAGAGCTCCATGTTTTCTTTCAACTGCATACTTGGCCGCCATCGTAGTTGAAACAAGCTTTACGTTCGGAATATTAGCAAGGAAAAAAAACAAAACAACTGGAGACAATTTTACTATAATTGATATAATAATAATAATAATTAAAAGTAATTACAAAATATAGATTTTGGATTATTGTGCAGGTGTGTCAGTTAGTTATTCTTCAATTTAGAATAAATAATATTTTGAAATAGAAGGAAAAAAGCTCTATATATAGGTATACAAATATTTTTATTATTTCGCCGCTTAGTTAAAGAAACGATTAATTTTATTAGTTTTATATGGGAATAGGTGGATTGATTAGGATCCTGTTGTTGTTCTTATTGTTATATTTGGTCGACGAAATAAGTTGTTAAATAGATATCGGCATTTTTATGGCATTATTTGATTTCTATAATCATAAAAAAAATATATATATATAGTCAAACGAGGCCCCGGCCACACACATTTAATTATAGAAAACTATAAGCATCCACATACAATCATAAAATAGCGTCTCGTTGTTTTTTTTTTCTCCCCCGCCCGATTTATTCCCCAAAAAAAGGGAGACTTTGATATAGCGCCGATCCGTTCTTTATTTGAAAACGATAATATAAATATATTATAAAAAAAAAATTATTATTATTATTATTATTTATTGTTAATATAGAGCGGCTATTAATTTTATAAATAAAATATTTCTTCGCCTTAATTGTTGCACGTCAATTCAGGCGCCCGTTTAATCTGCGCGCTGCATTTTTCGACTACGAAATGAATCACGCTCAACCCTCTCTGTCAACGCTATGTTCAAATGGTCTATAATTTGATAGCCGACCAATATGAAGGCTTATATATACCGAAAAACAAAAAAAAAAAAAAGATTCTAACATCTTTAAATCTTCGAACCACGCCGACCGCAGCTTCAAATTTAATGAAATATTCTTTTTGATGATGATTAGTCATTTTAAGTTTATAACCACCATCCAATGCTGTTTTTTTTTCTGTTATTTGTCGAGAAAAACAAATTAATTTTTATATATTTGCACGTAATAAAAATACATATTGCCTATGGTCAAATTATTAGATATGTTAATAGTTTCGGGTATTGACAGAGCCGGCTTTAATTTATTTATTAAAGTTATAAGGAATACTAGCGAATGTTATCGTTTGTTTTTCTACATATATATATATATCATCATAATTATAGGGATGTCCGATTTCAGGATACACTCCTGAATTTGGGCTGATCGGATCAAAGAACCCAAGGCAGACATTCCAGATGGACGGGCGCGGTGGTCCGACGACAGCCTGTGGCATATGTGGACGTGATTATATGGAGCAAAACATTTGGTTTTTTTCGTTTTTGTTTTTTGAACAAAAACAAAACAATTTCCTGTCACTATATGTTATACAAACATACAAGCGATCTGTGCAATTTACTAAAGTCTTACTTATTGCTGACGACATTGTTTTATGAAGGCTGATTGTTTTTTTTTTTTTTTGGTTTAAATTGTAATAATGACAAACCAGATCTCACACGCAACTCTTGTTTTTTTCCCAAATTCAACAACCACCGGGTAGCGGCGGCCCTCCTATAAGTCTATTCAAGAATTTGTATATAATTGGACCATGTCCGGAAATTATGATTTTTTTTTTTCTCCAAATAAAAAAATACCTACAGCTATAAATTCCATCTAATCTATAGTTGATTGTTATCCTATTGCCAATATTTTCTCGAAATAAATTGACTAAAAAGTCAATGATCATCATAAAAATATGTAGGTGCTGTCCCTGCTGTTGTGACAATTTCATACTTAAAATAAAACTTGGATAGATCGCTATGTGCCACCTGACGACTCTACGAACATTTTTAGTTCAGTGTTGAAGATCCATTTTATTCAAGTTGTTTAGAATCACGTTTGATTAGAGATAATTATTTTTAAATTGATAAGAGAGATGCATTGGGCCGATCCGGTGATTGAAATTCGGGAAGTAAGTCAAGTGTATTATTTATAATAAAAAAAAAAATTTCAAAAGTAGAAAAATAAATAAATCCCCTAGATATTCAGATTGTTATTCTCTTAATAGATGCTCTCCTATAATTCTGGCTTAATGCCAATCATTTGTTATTCAATTTAACATTCAAGTGTTTTCCGATTTTTATATGTGCCTATATATAATTTTTTTTTTTTTATCAAGTTTGATTCAGATTCTCAAGAAGTTGAAATCGAATTGGACGATTTTAGTGAATCTTATGCAAGAGAAAGAGAATTTATCAAAAATGAAAATGAACAACCCGTTGGATGTTTCGATATTCTACGACGAAGTATAATATTAATTATTATTGATTGCACCATCTTTAAATCAAATTAATCTAATTGGTAATTGTCTATTATAGCTTGGCGAAAATTAATGGATAGTCCGAGTAATCCAAATGACGATTTGGATAGTTTCGAACGATTAGAAATGATTTATTTACGTAAGTATTGTTTCTTTCGAGAATTTAGCGATTCCGGTGCCATCTCTTGGAAACTATCAATCCTAAACCGATTATAAAGATTTCTATCAACTGCCTTTAAATAACTTTTAAGTAGTTTAAGTATTCGACAATAGATGGCGGTAACAAAATTGAATAACAAAAAATGTATAATAGCCGGATAAGCATGTGAAATCTACCCGATCGATTTCCAATTGACGGGGAAAAAAAAACTGGCCGGAAAACTCCACTTTCAAACCCAAATAGTGACGTCATTACCCGGAAAAAACGTCTTTTCTCATTCATCTTTTATTGTACCTATTCTACTGAATATTTTTTGCTCCGTAAATAAGTCGTTCATTAATTTTTACCAAAATCGACTTGCTCGCTTGGTGGAAATCGGAGAAATTCAAAAACAAAATTCCATAAGGACTCTTTAGGACGAACCGGAAATTTAAGAGCTGTTAGCTTTTAATTGAGCTAACAAAATCGAAATCTGCTAAGAACAGCATACTAACGTCTAATTCTAATCCTAATTTCGTGCTATCAATACACTGGAAGAATTATTTTGTCCTTGTCGCACAATTAAAACTGTTAGCCTGATGTTGGGGCAGTGTCAATTGTATTTTCCGGTGTACTGATAGCATTACCCTGATAATTCAGTATTTATGTTATCGAATGTCTATATTTTTCGACATCTAACTTTCTTATAGGATACACTCGTTATAAATATATATATTTATAACGAGTGTATCACGCTAATAATTGTCCTCGAAGTTGGCCGTGCATTGGAGAACGTAGGCTTAGTTTATACTACACGGGGCATTGTATAGTCAACAAGTACAGTGGAGTCCGTATATACCGACTCTGCTTATAGTGACATACCACTTAGTACGACATACTCTGTCTTTCATGGTTGTTTCTCATAAATATAACTTTAAATATTATAGATTTTAGTCCGGATATAAAGATTCTTTTGTAGTACGACATACCGTTTAGAACGACCACGAACAAGTGCAAATTGGATGTTGCATACCGCATCGTGATATCTATGTGTCCATAACTATTTTATTTCTCAAAATAGTTTAATTCTGCAAAAACGTTCTTTAGGCACTTTTTGCAAGCACAATGCCATGGTCGATTCAGTTTTTTTTTCTAGAGAGGTGGTGAAGAGTGAAGAGTGTATGAACATGAAAATTATCATAGCCTGAAATAATCTAAAAACAATTCTGTATCGGAAAGTCGAACTCCTATAATGGATACGTGAAAATTCACTATCTAAGGGTGCCCTACTACAATTAAATCCGTTATTAGGAAAATGTAAGCGCCCATGCATCAGAAATGAAATAATTATAATTATTCCTACCTTATAGGTAGAAATCTTATGGATTGAGTGTTTTTTGTAGAACCAAATACAGTAGAACCTCGATTATCGGAACCTCAGTTATGCGGATCCATAATCGCGTTCATAACGATCGTACCACGCTATTTCTCCTCAAAGTTGGCGTTGTATTGAAGAACGTAGAGCCTAGCATAGTTCATGCGTAATTAAATTTGACATTTGTTGATATAGTTTTTGACAGAAATTAAGGTTAGAATATTGAGAATAATGTAAAATAAATCCAAAAAGTACGTAGGAAATTAAAGTTTGCTGTTGAATTGATAATTGACTACAAATTATTATTGTAATTAGCCTCAGTAATCTGCATTACCGACAGACGGCTGAAACAATCAATGGACCTACGTTTGTTGTTGTTTTTTTGTTTTTCTCATTAATTCAGTTATACGAATTTTTGATTATTCCAAATGACCTACTGTAACAATAAGTCCGGATAAACGAGGTTCTACTGTAGCTAGATAACAAACACATCTGCAACACCAACACATACACATAATTTTATTCGAATAGACGAACAACGATTCACAATTTTCATAACACTCACAACAACGTTTATATCGGAATTATTTATTTGAAATCGTTACTAATCAATGGCATTATTACAGCAATTTAATAATAATAATAATAATAATAATAATAATAATAAGTAAAACAAAAATCAACAGTACTAACAACAACAACAACAAAAATTCTAAAATGGAGGTTATGACAATTGCCAATTGCAATAGAAAGAGATCAATAAACAAATGAAGATAAATTTATTTGATATAAACAAAGACGGCATTATTCAAGCTTGCTAGACAAGTTAAGAAAAAATTGTAGTTTGTAGTATAATCACTTGGTGGGGGGAAAGGGGTGAAATTATAACGGTAAAATGTCTGAAAATTATTAACGTTATCTTAAAAATTATTAATTCTAATTAAACATCAAATTGAGAGATAGAAAAGGTGATTATTTAATTTAATCAATTACATTGTAATGTAATTCTAAAATGATTCTTGTGAGTTATTCCGGTATACGTATGTCTATGTGTGTTAGTGTGTTTGGAAAAAAAAAAAAATGAAGATCGCGTTCTATCGAATTGAAATAAAATTGTGTGTGTGGGTGATGTTGTGAAGGGGCAAAATGCAAAAGAAACACAAGTTATCATCCTCTAATTATAAAAGGTAGGATACATTATCTAACTATATTAGAATAATAACCTCAAAAGCAGTATTTTGTCCAAATTTGAGCCTAATCAACAACGACAAAACAAAAACAATTGACAAATGAACGAACAAAGTACGCTGCCCTTTTGTTTATATATAACACAACTAATATTGATTCCATGTTTATCGAAATCGTCTTATTCGATACCAATAATTCATACATATAGTACGTTATTGCGTCATATTATTATAGGCAGTCGATTTCCTTTGTAAATTGACGATCGTACCAGTTGACGTTGACTCTTTGAACGTACGTCTGTTGATTGTTCCAGCCGCTTATCGGTAATGCAGATAACTGACGCTAATTACAATAATAATTTGTAGTCAATAATCAATTAACGGCAAACTTTGATTTTTTCTACATACTTGCACAAATTTTTGGATTCATTTTACATTAGTCAATCGCATGAACTAATCTAGGCCCTACGTTCTCCAATGCACGACCGTTATATGAATGAAGCATTGCACGTCAGATCGACCACTTTTCAGCTCAACCCCTTTCGATTTGGCTGAAATTGTTTTACCGTTCTCTAACCAACTAAAGATGCTTCTCAGATTTTTTCACCCTACTATACAGGATGAGTCAATAGTGCGAGGACGGAAGATAGTGACTTTGCTAATGAAAATTAAAAAAAAAATGTTTTGATGTCATCATATATTACGACTAAAATTATTATCAGCTTCATTTGATGTTCCACTATTCCAGGGCCGTACTCAACTTTTTTTTTTTTCAAATAAAACCCCATATATATTTTTTTTCATATTCTGATTTGTTCTTCTAAATGCTGCATCTGCATATCTTTTTTTTTAAAATTTCGAATGCGCAGGGTTGACAAGTTGACAAAGTTTGGGTCTTCCGGACGCTATTAATACAATTGTATTCTATTATACAGGGTGTTTACTAGAATGGATTAATTTATCCATTATTTGGAGAGCCATAATTTTGTTATTTCAAATGGAACACCTTATATAGTCTCAAAAATGTAGACACATATTCAGGCGTAGCATTTAGAACAATAAATCAGAATGTGGAAAAAAAGGTATGGAATTTTATTTGAAAACAATAAGTTGAGTACGGCTCTGCAATAGTGGAGCATCAAATGAAGCTGAAAACAATTTTAGTCGATACAGCCCCTGTCTTTTTTTTTTTTAATGTCCAGTAGAACATGGTGCAATATGCATTATGACGTCACTCTTTGGGTTTAAAAGTTCCACATAGGTACTTATCCGGCTAAACCCTTTGTGTTTTTATTGAGCTTCCTGTAACGGCTTGGACACACTGGACGTATTTTCAACGGACGTATTAATTAATACGTCCCGTATACTTGAGTGCGTTGTAAAAATATCATAGAGAAACATTGTGGGAACGTTCACACGAGAAATTACGTTAGTGATGCGTACGTTAAAAATACGTTAGTAATAGGTTGTCTTTCTCTATCTGAAGTGCGGGTGAGATGGAGGTATTTACGATCTCGCTCGCACTTATATAATAACAGTGTCAGTAAAATGGATGTACTTTCAAAGTACGTACGTGAAAGTACGCCTCTATTTTTTGTAAAAACATCTAATTATTCGCTGTTTATAGCACTTATCGATAATAATTAATTAATTGTCTTAACAATTGTAAGAGGAAATATTTTTCTTTTATTTGGTTGCAAGTTGAAAATGAAAAGAGAAAAAAAATTGCTGTGTCATCAGTTTTGGTATCAATTTGTCTTTTGTTGTTCATTTGTTGTCTATTAATTGTCTGTTTCAAGACATTAGATACTTAAAGTCTGTTTAAATTCTCATTAATCACTCTAATTTCTCATCCTGTCCCTTAAGTAAAACTCTCATTGTTGTTTTTTTTATTTTTTATATCTCTACATTACTTTGTGATTTTGAGATAAAATTCAATCGTTCGACTATAAATTGATTGAAAATTAGAATGTACGCAGGATGTTGAACTTACATAAAGTGGCGTAGGTGGCGCCCTCTACAAGATACTGGTAATGTTTGATAAATTTGAGTTTTTTGACTCAAAAAACCATCATTTACCAAATATTATTAGAATGCGCTCTGTAGTTATGTGGAAGAATCGAGAAAAAATAAATACACCGACACCCTGTATCTTAGTTAGTATTAACTTTTCGTATAAGGTAAATTTAGTTGAATCTTATTATTTTTATGTGAGAAATTCCCTTTTTGCTCTGTGTAATATTACTTATGGTCCAGCCTGTATGTCTAGTAATACAAAAAGGGTTGTTTTATTGAATAAAAACGGGATGGGAATACAGTTTGTTTGTTAGTATATTGTTATTAATTATACATTCAATGTTGTAGAATAATCCTTTACAAAATCTCCTTTTCAATTGTTAATTAGTTTGGAAAATAAAAAAAAATTATATTTCTAAAGCGATCAAAAGTGCCTTCCCCTATTATTATTATTATTATTATTATTATTACGATGTTCTTGAATTTAATTCCCTAATCCTCCATGATTATACAACAAAAATACACTCTATTAAATTGTCAGTTCTCGAATAACTGCAAATGCTCGCACCGAATTACCGTTATTTTTCTTTTTTCTTTCCAAATAGATTCATTTAGTTTATTTGGATTTTATTCCACTCAAATTATTATTATTGTGCTATTTTTATTGCGCAAGTTTCACGTTGCAGAATTTATGAACCATCCTTAATTTATTGTATAGTATTAGACAAGTGAGTGGCACATTTCCGTGTAAATAGTACTCACAGTCCTGGCGGTTTTAAGTCGCTTGACTAAGTCGTCAAAATCGAGACAGGCGCTCTATTCCTTATACTATCCTCAGAATTTGACAGATGGATAGGAAATTTTTGATTTTCTCCTCAACTTGTTCCATGTTTTGAGGAGTCTAACATGATTTATTCATTGGAAGAGAAATTTGAGTTATAGTGCTGAATTATTGGCAGTAACGTTTTTGGTCTCGAGGAACTACTAATATTATTGCTAAAGTGTAGGATTTACACAAAATTGGATTGTGCCGCTCGCTTGTTTGAGAGTACGAGGTGATGACGTCAGTGCCATTTATAGGAGACGTTATGTTGAAATGATTTTACTCGTCAGTATTGGGTTACGTCAACGCGCAAGTTAGACACTTGCCACGAGCGTTGCTCTACTATTACATTACATATGGAAGGTACTGGTTAAGAAGCCACAGGCCAAATTGCTCAACACAATGAGCAAGCGTTATTGTCATATAGCGGTCGGAATGTAACTAAAAGCAGTTTTGCCAATCTGTTATAAACCAAGCATTTTACGACCAATGATTATGAGTACTTTTGCGTATATAATATTGTTGCCTCCTCAATTTCGAGCCACTCTGTATAGGTTAAAGTTCATTTATGCATTATTTGTAATCGGCAATTGATTAATTGAAGTTTGGTAGAATAATTACAATAAATCATTCAAGTTTTGATTAATTTCCCCGATAATAGCTATTATTCTAAATTATATAAAATAAATACAACGTTATTGGCGCCGCTATTCAGTTTTAATTATATCGGAAGAAGGGCCAAATTTTTATTAGTTAGCCTCTGTGTAAATTTTATTCTCTTGTTATATTGACGTTCATCCCAACTAGTGGAAAATACCAAAATAGACAGTTGCCATCAATATAATGATAGGACATTCAATATAGATGTCATTTTGTTATTCTCTCTCTCTCTCTCTCTTTTTTCAATTATGTGGTCGATTTGTTTATTCCTTATTTTTATTATTATTATATTATTGGTCATTCTATTTGTATGTAATAACTTTGATCATTTGGAAATTCTTTCCAAGAACTGCTCCAATATATTGTTATCAATCAAATTTATTACAACATTTACAATATAAATGTAAAAGATAAAAAAGATAAATAGATAGAGTTTTCTTCTAAAAGGAAAATCCTTATTTCCAACAAATATTATCTAAATATACAATATATAAAGGGTGTCTTGTATAAATTTACAGGGTGATTCTACATTTAAAAATAAAGGCACAAGTCTATGTAGCACTTTTCTGAAAGCTCAATATTAACGGAGATATAGAGCCTCAAACTTCTGTCTTTCTGCGAAGAGAACTCGCCAAAGCAATTGTCTTCAAATTTTGTACACTTGTTGCCAATAATAAATTGTACCAACACACAAAATTTGGTAAAAAATGGATAGTCCTAAAGGGCTGAGAGCACTAATTGGTTATCTAAATAATCGTTCACTTGTTTGACATTGATAAAGTCAACCGTTTTCGAGTAGAGTCCATTGACAGCTTAGCACCAATTGTTGAATTTTGATCAATACAACATAATCAAAGCATACCTTGACCATCCTAAGAATATGTTTTGTTATTAGATTCTAAAAAATTCTGCTAATATTTTGTTCCTATTGAGCATTGCAGCATTTCACTTTCAAAGCACGCTTTGTTTATGCTGTATTGGGCAAGATTTAAGAACTATAGTGCTAAACTTTGAATGGACTTTACTCGAAAACAGTTGACTGTATCAACTTCAAACAAGAGAAACTTTCTGACGTATTTTTTCAGGATCTTCAATAAAAACTGAATAGAAGCTGCATAAATCAAAAAAGCTGTGGACAATTATGTTTATGAGCATAGTGCCTTAGACCCTCTAGTATGATCCATTTCTCACCAAATTTTCTGTGTCGGTACAATTGATCACAACAAACAAGTGTACAAAATTTGGGGATTATTGCTTCTATATCAAATAAGTTATTGGCTAGTTGTCTTCAGAAAAAAAAAAAGTTTGAGGCTCTATATCTCCGTGAATATTGAGCTTGCGCAAAAGTATTCCATAGACTTATCCCATTATTTTTGAGTGTAGAGTCAACCGACAAATTATTCGCACGTCATTTCCGGACAGCTTGTATATTCGTTTTTGTTGTCTTTTTTTTTATTACTGCAGTGGAAATTTCTGATTTATCACAATCGATTATATTGTAAAAGTGTCGAAAAAACATTTTTCAAATAATACCCGATATTTAAAACTCTATACGTACATTGCGAGCATGGAGCATGATGGATAAACTGTAATGTTCGGGGTATATTTCAACCATTTGCCAACCGCCCATTACCTGTCATTGTTAACCGGACATGTTGAATATATGTGATGCCGCAATGAAATTTACAAAATTTAATTTTAAATCCTGTATTATAGATTTGTTCCAATACTACATATATATATATATATATATATATATATTGAAATGAACTAAATATATTCAAGAAGAGCGTTGCTATATGAGCAGATTTAGTCAACCGTATTTAACTTGGATTGAGGATTGTATCTTTTTTTTTAAGGATCAAAACAGGATCTTGTATCAGATAGTTACGAATTCTCTTTACAATCAAAACGAGGGTTTTCGTTTTATTTTATTTTTTTTGAATTTATCGGTGAAGCGATACAGTGATAACTCAAAGGATTCATACTCCATATCAATCAAATTGTCGCACTCTCGCCTACAACGAAAAGAAGAATGAATAATAATTAATGGCAAGAATTTCTAGTTGAACAAATATATATATATATATATATATATATATATACAGGGTGATCCACCAGAAGCTTTTCTGGTCTTGTTGGAACTTTGGTTCTTGTGGAGACAAAAAAGTTTGGGAAATGTTCTCTAAATATCACACTCTAGATCGTCGAGTCCGTTTTATTTTTGCACCCACTAGAGCTAGAGTTGCAAGACCAGGAAACCCTCTGCTTGACCACCCTGTATAGAGAGAGAGAGAGAGAGAGAGACTTTAACAAAGAACAACAACAACAGTATAAAGTGTTTGTATTTCTTGTTTTTTTACAAAACAACATAAATTGGATGTTTTCTATGTTGGTAAGCTTGGTAATGGTGTTAAGGGTGATTTAACACAATTATTGGAACTGTCTTTGGATTTATTTTGCTGCATTCTTTAAGCTAAATGAACATATTAGAACTTTATTATAATCGATAAGAAAAAACAAGCTTAACTAGAGTATTATTAAGAATTATGTACGGGACTAGAGTCTAAAGTGAATACAAATAGTTGGAGCTCAATCATCAGATCGACTTGAAGCTTATTTCACTCAATTGCTGATTGTCTTGCATTAGTTAGTTACAAAAATATCCTCGTTTCAATTTTTTTTTTTTTATTAGAAAGTCTGTAATAGAACTTATCCAAACTTATAATGTCGTTATCTTATTTCCATGCAAATTTGGCCTCCATTTCCAAATATATTCTTCATTGCCCAATAAACAATCTGAATGCGAATTGCACTCAGTAAGGAGTTTCAACTTTTTGTATTTATAACTTCCTTTGAATATAAAATACTGAATTATATTCAATCCCTTATTCCATTTATAATTTCGGTAATCTCTTTAATCAGTTTCATAATTAATGTAAGATTTTTGTTTCATCAAGTTATACTTGATAATTATTTTGCAGAATAATAGAAGACCACTTCCGTTTATTAAACTTTTAGATATTCGGTTATGGAATTTTTAATTAACAATAAGTAATTCAATACAGTTTCCAAAATGCTAAAATTTTTCTCTATCAATAACTTGTGCCATGGATTTGTTTTCATAGCGAAAAATATGCACGGCATCCGGAGATGACGCTGTGATTAATTGGACAATACAGAGAAACGAATAATTTTATCCCTCTCCTCTTCTTCTGCTTCTTCTTCGTCTTTTCCACCTACCATCCACTTCAAAATGTAAGTCTCCTCCATACTCTTTCACTTGTGTCTATCCCATCCTGTTCCTATCTGCTGTTTCTCGAATACCATCTATCTATCTTCTCCATGGTGTACCTCGGTTCTCTTGGTTTCACGAGTTTCCATTGCAGCGTTCTCAGTGTTCACCTGGCGTGACCTGCTCTTATTCACTTTTTGGCAGCTATCTCCTTTTCAATAATTTCGGCCTCGGTTCTCTTCCTCATTTGCTCGTTTCTAATTTGGTCTCCAATGATATTTTGAGCATGGCACGTTCCATTTTCATCTGTACAACCCTCAGTTTATTCACACTTGTAACTATTTGTGGTAACAGGACAGATATAGGTGTTATAAAGATTTTCTATTTGTTAGTGACCTATTGTGATATCGAAGGACGCTTGATCTGGAAAGTATGGGGATAGGGAAGCAATTGGAGGTCCAATGAAAGAGCATCCTATTTCTTTGATATGTGGGACCATAAGTTTTCCAGGCAACTACTTTGGGTCTATAGAAGATGTCGCCTAACTAATTTCGACCGATTCTTATTCCGTCTTCAAGCTCTTCTCATTGACTTCATTATTTAATTTATAAATAATCAACGGTGAGTCAGGTGACATTCTGTCTTAGGACTTTTCATTTTAGAATTTCATCTTCTATCCACTATTTAATTCCAGTCCATGACTTATAAGTCATCCTGTATATTGTATTGTTCTCGATTTGTAGTACTGTATGTGAACTAGTCGTCTCAAGACATTTAGACTAATGTAAAATTTTTACACATGAGTAAAGAACTGATCAATCCAAATTTGAATGAACAGATGTCCTAAAGTCATCTAGAATTTTTTTTTTTTTGTACCACCCAGCAGAAATAAAACACAACGGTCTTTTCATAATCATTTTCGTAATTTCGATAAAAGTTTGAATGCAATTTTCAAGGAAACGGCCAATTCAAACGACTCTTGGAATAGTAAAGCTTGTAATTATTGAAAATTGGTCTATTCAGCAAAAAAATTAAAAATAGAATGGTACATTGCCTGTATAGTCTTTTTCCTCCCTAAATCTGGATAAATTTTGTTGTAAAGTGTGGAAATATTTTTACGATTTCCGTAATTGAAATTTATCTCCGACAAAAATGGTTTTTATTAAATAAAATAATTTATATGTCACGTTATATATACAGGGTGGTTCACTAGAGGCGTTCCTGGTTTTACAACTCCGACTCTAGTGGGTGTAAAAACAACCGCACTCGAGGATCAAGAGTGTGATATTCAGAGAACATTTTGACGTTGAAACGATTTCCTAAACTTTAGATCTTCGAGTGCAATTATTTTCGCTCCACTAAAACCGAAGTTCGTACAAGCCCAGCAAAACCTCTGGTGCACCACCCTGTATATATATGTTCTAATTGAAATTTGCCTTTATTTTCACTCTATTTTTGTTTATTTATTAATTTTGTTTAATAGCAAATAAAATTGAATTTCATGGACTATTAAGAGTGCTTTAAGTAAATGTTGAATTATGATATTTTGTTAAATAATTAAGTTGCCATGGGAAGCATCAAATTCACTTTATTAAGCTACTAGACACCGTACATACATCGTCTGTAAATTATAAATCATTGGACGAACATTATCTCGTGTTATATAAGATGCTTATAATATAAATTAGAGATGGGTGGCGATTATAAAGCATATATGTACATATATATTAGATCCTCATTAAAATTACAAATTATTAAAAGCTTCCTCTCTTTTCTTTTGTGAATAAAAAAATGATTTTAATTCGAGTTGCTAGTACGAAACTTTTGTGCTTCCTACAATAGTCATGACAAGGGATTTTCAATGGATTGTAACCTTTTGTAGATGGGATTATCATCATAAATCTGAGACACGTCACAACTATATATTTATAAATAATAAGTGTCTTTGATTTTTATCTGGGAAATTCAGAGATAATTATATGGCAAAACTACAGGGTGAGTTGAAAGTTGTGGACTTAAATAAAAGTGTAGGCAGGGGATGAAATTCTGAGACGAAAAGTCCTGGGACATTATTACATGAGACCCACCGTTGATAAGTTATTAATTAAATGAATTAGCCAATAAAGAAAAAGCGGCATGAGCTCTCCCTACTACCGTAGAACGAGTTAATCTGGTAGTAGGGAGAACTCACACCTCTGGTGTGTCTCTAGTCTCTGCCTCCGCCTAGCTAATCTCGATTGATTCTTGCTTCGCCCGTGCATTATTTTTATTGGCTGCCTTATAAAATTAATAACTTATCAACGGTGGGTCACATGCAATAATGTCTCAGGACTTTTTGTCTCAGAATTTTGTCCCCTACGCGCTATTTCATTTAAGTTCACGACTTTCAACTCATCCTGTATATTCTGATAATATTATTAGTGTTTTATGTAAAATAGTTTTGAAGCTGGTGTGTTTTTTTTTATATTCAAAAAATTTTTTATATAGACTTCCTACGAAAGTTTCTGTCACATTTTCAATTTCGTCTTCAACCTTAAATTCAAATCCAGATCGCTTTCAATTTCCCTTAGGGAGTTTGACGATTTGAATTATATTTGAGCCGTCTTTATTAGAATATTTTCTATTCAGACACTATAGTCGTATATAGTGCGTATATACACGAAACATGTTTCATCATATTGCGCATATATATCTAGCTATACGTGGATATATATGTACAGATTTCATCGTTTTATATAAAAGACGGGGAAATATATTTCTTTTTGTATTCCTCTAGAAACAAGGAAAATAGTCGTTTCCAGGCATACATCCGGTTTATTATATTATTTGATTAAATTCATTTATTGTAACCTAAATTTTAGAGGGAGCTGCTTGCACATTTATTACGACTTAGCTGTCTTAATTAAAAAGAATAGCAGCAATTTTACTTCAACATTACATTTGCTTTTTGCTGAATTATATTAAAAAGTGATGGATTTATTGTATAGTTGTAGAGAAATTTGCAAATATCTACAATTTTATTTCCTCAAAATATTGTATATATAGTCGGATCAATAAATGTTTACATTCACGTCATCTACAGTTTCACTAAGTTACAATGATATTCGCATCAATAACCTGAAATACTATATAACACTATACAGTAGGCGCATACCGAACTTTGTCGTAAGTAATTAAAACTAAAGATGACGTTAATGCAAATATTTATTGATCCGACTATATTGTTTAGGAAAAAATTCAACAGGAATTCACATATTAATCGAATTCATCGCTCAAGAGAGTTCCAAATTCCCAGCTGCAAATTTTAAGGGAGACTCGATAAAATTCTTCGCCAAATGAAGTTTTCTAGAATATTTTCAAATACGATGGTACATATAATTTGTTTTTTTTATGGTTAATGATCTTTGATACTATACAGGCTGTCGCGGAAGTGCAGAGACACAGCGTAAGTGCAGCTTCCTGAAGTGAAATGGGACTGTTCAAACCAAATATAACTTCCGCAAAAAGCCGTGAATCCTCAAGAAAACACTTTGTAACTAAGGTATATATAGTTGTAACGGTCCCAATTCACTTCATTTTCGGTACAGTCTGTATACATAAGTACAGCTTAATAAATAAATCATTAACTTCGAATAAATTCAAATGAATTATTTATAAGGTCCACAATATAAAAGTTATACACGCGGTGATCCATTGAGAGTCTATACAATCTCTAAGTTGGCGATACTAGAGGCTAAAATTATTGATATATGCTTTATACAGGATGTATTATAAAAAACGCACCAAACCATAGCTCCGTTATTTCTAAAGATATGGCAATACTTCCTGAAACAACGTTGAATAGTTGATGATGGTCTATTTATTTCATTGTTTTATATACAGGACGTTAGTTGCACTTTGTTTCATGAAACGTTAATGAGTAGCGCATCCACCAATTCTACACTCATCATTTATAAGAACATGTATACATACTGTTTCTAATATTTCAAGACTTCTTACAAATACGGAACGTGTTCAGAATTCTTCTTTCTTTTATTCTTTCAATGGAACTTTGTCCTGTTAATTATGAATGAACATACGAATAAAAGCTGAATATTTGCATTAGAAAATAGATAACTATTCCTGTTGTAATATAGATGTGCAGCATTCAAGTCATCTCTTCTACGGTTTTCCTATTGATCGATACAACTCCACTTCTCTCTCTATTATTGTTTTAGCTCATTTTGCTAAAACATGGTTTCTCCAGTTTGTCCGTTGTGCTCTCACTCATCTAATAACGTCTTTAATTTGATGACTTTGTACGCGATCTCTTAAAGTGACAACTTTGATGTTTCACAGCCGTCTCATTTCAACCATTCGTTATTGATGTATCAGTACTCATCTCATTCATGCAAAAATTCAGCCTCTACCTATTTGAACAAAATTGATCGCGATAATATTAGGTTGTTCACACCAAACGTGTGTAGCGCGATATTTTGAGAACGGATGCATTGCACAACCTGTAGTGATACAAGCGTATATAAACAGACAAAAATGGATCAAGGGCGATTAAAAAATTCGATCGACGACTATCAACAGAGCATTTTAATTAAGTTTGGTCAAACTTACAGTCAACGTACAGTAGAATCGTGGGTGACTTGATTTAGGAAGAATGAATTTCAAGTTGGTGACAGATGAGGAGGTGACCACAGAGAATCAACAGATTGGGAGTAGAGAGAGCATGATGTTGAGGAGCAGTTGAAGGATCACAACGGTTATTCAGTGCGTCACATTTCCCAGTGGTTAGACTTGCCAATCAGTTCAGTTAGCAGAAATTCTTCATTTGAGAAAGAAACTCGGTAAGTGAGTACAACACAGTTTGATTGAAAATCAGAGGGATTATCGACTATTAGCTGTCAAATCTAACTTATCTGAATATAACAAACAAACTGCTATGTTCAAGAGAATTCTAACGATTGATGAAACTTGGGTGTCCCTGTATACATCTCTGGACCGAAATCAGCGAAGGTTCTGGCTAAGGAAAAATGATGCGGCTCCGCAAGTTGTGGCATGTAATGTTTACGAGTGGAAGAGGATGCTATTGGTGGGATTAGATTATAACAGCATCGCATTTTACAGGCTTCTTGATGAAGGTGGAACAATGACTGCCTCATTGTATATTTCTATAGTAAATAGGGAGATCCTAGAATGGATGAACAAACTAAAATGTACTGAACTTGTACAACTTCAAGATAATGCCCGCCCTCACCGCACAAAAGAGGGATAGTTACAGAATTAAAAAAATATATATAAGGCTTTGGAAACATCCACCTTACTCGCCAGATTTAATGCCGTTAGACTATGGCTGCTCTAGTGAATTGAAGAGGAGTAAAGAAAAACAAAAGTTTAAAAGTCGATAGCATGGAATGAATGCTTTTTGCTCACCACATGTTTAGCATACAACTTTGATTACCTCACATTCCGTATACCGGCTTTATGAGTCATATCAATTTTTTTTTTTTTTAATAAAACCAATTGTGAGGCTTTTATTTTGTATTACTCGCTCTTTTTTTTGACAAATCAAGTTTTACTCGTACTCATTTCAGTAAAGATTCCACTATACCTATCGTAACTTTTTATTGTTATATTTCTATGAAAAAAAAAAAAGAGATAGATATTGTCGAACAGTGCTTTTTGTATTCAAATCCGAATATACTTTTCCCTTTTTCTTTTTTTGCGATTAAATTTATTTCGATAGTTAACTTTTCCTTTGATAAAAGTAATCCCCTTTATATCTTTTGATCGATAAATTATTTATCAAGTATGTAAATAATTGGAAAGATCGTGCTGTTGTCTTGGCAACTCGTTCCAATCAATTCCACTTTTAAGTGGAGATATGCTCCTTCAATTTTTTATCACTTCTTCAAATTCTTGAGTTAGAAAAAATAAAAAACAATTGACTTCACTTCTATTATTATTATTATTATTATTATTATTACTATTATTGTCTTTTTTTTTATAAAAATAGAAATTGCCAGGATGTTCGATTGCTAGAATATCGTGTTGCTCTAATAAAATGATTACATATAACGGTTTGATGGAATATATCACAACAAATCGAATTGGTCGCATTACCAACTTGCGGCAAATAGATTCGAAATTAGTTAAACCAAGCGAATATTTTAGTTGTAGTAACTTTGTTGACAAGGGATGCTAGTTTGGGTAATATTACATTAAATATATATATAGCTAGCTAGTTGGACTTACATGTATTTATAATGTTTGTGTACGTATATTGATTTAATACAGTACGTATGGTTTACCTTCTGTTATATTAGTACTATTACCATTTAATAAAATTTATATACGATAGTTAATTATTTTGAAGGCATACGTACACTTGCGGTAATATTTTATATCGCAATGTTGGTCATATGTCCCTAGACTATATATGGAACAAACAATACTAACTTAACTGTAGTAAAGTCATCACAGATGGTCTTCGACTCGTATTTATCTTGTATTTCAATTAGATTATTCAGGAACTTTGTTTAGGTAATGAAGGCTGTTTTAGAGCGAGCACGAAATTATTTGAGCATTTTACGAAAAATGTCTTCTCATATTTTTTGGAAATTCATACAAAGGTCTCTGGATAAGACTCATAATATCACCATACTACTCAATTATCAAATCGTGTTGTTGCAAATAAATGTCCTGCAGTGCCGACTGTGTTGCTATAAAAAGTTGCTGTCGTTTTGGTGTGGACCGACAAAATAGAGTTGCGACACAAAAAGTTGTTGTAGTTGTAGTTTTGTTGCTAGATTGTTGAAAAACACAAAGTTGTTGTTTTAGTGCAGACCCAGCATTAGATACAAATTTTCGTTATTCCCTTCTATCAACGTATTTTAATCCCTATCGTTTCCAATCCCCCCCCTCCCCATTTGGCTATTAAATTTTCATTTTCTTGTGTCTGATAGAATTATCGTAATGAGGCTTGTTAGTCGCTTTCATTTTGGAAATTTAATTCTATGATCACTGAACAGAGTTGATATGATTGATTATTAATTTGTAAAAGATGCCGCCATTTTTTTTTTTTTTTTTACAATAAATGAGATAGTAACGAATACTTGAGGATATATCGTTGGAAATTGAAGTAGACAGTTATGAGAATATATCTCGATACAATTGGCATTGTCTGCTAAATTTACATTTGATGATTGGCAATATGAAAAGACATCTCCGTTGAAAAAATTCAAGTATTATCCGTTCAAAATATGATGATGAAAGGTAATCGAAAAATACGAGTATGATGAATATTTTATGAACTTTTGAATAAAAATTTAAAAATTTAAAGAAAAACTAGAGTTTCTCAATAAAAGAGAAATATTGGGACTGCAGGTATATTCCAATCTTACAAAAAAAAAAAAATAATCAAACATTACATACACTTTTTGTAGGACTTTCTGTTTACACAAGAAGTCAATCCACTGGACATTGAAACAAAGTTGGTCCATTAATTACAATGGAATGCTTTTTAGAAATTCAGATTGTCATAATTATTTCGAACTAAATTTAAAATAAAAAAAAATGGTTGCCTCAGAATAGAGATAGTTATACAGTGATTCTGTTAAGTTAAAACGCCGCACTCTACTGTTACAACCGTTTCCCGGCTATAACGCTCTTTTTCTTTGGTGTCAGTCCTCTGAACGATACCTCACAATGACAATTTTATTTGAAACGCAGAGGAAACTGTAAAATGAATAAATAAATTGTTTTGCTAAAGATTCGGATTCTGCTAACGCAAATTCGACAAATTTTCTGATAAAAAACGTTTTCACACGGAAACTAGACTTGTTCAATTTAGGGATGAACCATTCGTGAACTTTTTCTCTACTCAAACATGTCTCGTTAACCGTTTTCTATTATAGGAAACAGCGATCTGATGGAGGAATTTGATAAATCTAATTTAAATCGAAAAGATTTGGTCGTGTCAAGTGCTCCATCGAACTTTGCGTTCGATTCAACAAAAAGGTAGTGAATTTGATTTGTAAAAAAATACGAATTTAAAAAGCCAAGAACTCTAACATCTCGGTCAGTGGCCCCGATTTTACAACTTGAGAACTCTTTAGAAATTATTGATTTTACTGCTCTCTATCATTTACAGACAAATTTGTGGCGAGTCGAATCCAATGTATCTAGATTTAGCATTGGATTGGAATAATCAAATTAACAGCCTCCACTTCGAGAATCGCTTCTTCAGAAAAGCAAAGTTGAATACGAAACAGTTAACGGTTCTCATTTGTATGAGCTCCACTGGAACTGACCATACGTTGCTTTAAAAATATCAATATATGTCTTTAGTTCTCACAAACTCACCAGTGGATGATTGGCTGTCAGTTATCATCTTAGCTATACGCAAGTAAGACGCCGAATCCAGGATTAGAATGCATCTTTGACTATAAACTATAGTAGATGTACATTTGAGAGGGCTAAGTTTTAGAAACCTCCACACACTGCACCTCAACGTGATAGCCTTTCAAGTAAGGTGGAGTGAATGGAAGGCTCTTAAACCCAGCTCCGCCAATGCTCTCTCAAATGTGAATCATCTATAGTAACAATAGATTTTTCCTAATTCAAGAAGTGAATTATTTTTCCTTGACGGCTCATTTTTTCAGTCGAGCTTCCAGCAATTATTTCCCATACAACATCTTCCCCAAGTTATAGAGTGTAAACTAAATGTAAACTTGTACAGAAGTGCATGAAAGCTGATATTAATGAAGTTGAACAATTTCAAACAAAAACAGTTATATAATGAAAAATATACATACGAAATTTTCATCATCATAACAGGATAGCACTCGAAAGGATTTAAAGTTCTATTGGGAGTCTGTTACAAAATTATGTATCCAGAAATTTTTATTTGAGAATATGCTTTGAATCAAAATAACATTTTATATTATGGATCAATATTAATGCTTACGTAAGAAAGAACCCATATGAAATTGATAAAATCAACCGTTGTCGATAGAAACAAAAAAAAAGAGAGAGCGAGCGAGAGAGAGAGAGAAAGCTTCGTAACTCCATTAACATTGAGGTTTCTATGGAGTGTTCTATCAACGTTTTTTTTCCTTCTTTATAAAGTTTATATAATCACCACTTGGATTTTTATCCAAACGTTCTTGTACATATAGAGTCATTTATTAAATTATCAAAATCGGATTAATTGAACTAATAAATAAGAATGTGAAGTGATAGATAATGTAATTATGTTATTAATTGCTGTTGGCATGCCACTAATTTCTATACTCGAAGCTCTACAATTTTACCTCTATATATAGACTTTAGTAGTAGAGTTTGTCTAAAATTGCACAACATAATTCACAAATAAGACACTATTGATTTCGTTGTCATAAAAATTATCACAATAATTAAGAAGACTGTACGTTTTTATTGGAGCATTCCAATATCTACTCTGTATAGAAATAAATAGGGGGACGTGACTTTTGCTACTTGAAAATTTCTCTTTTATAGTCAGTAAAGTTTAATGTAAAATTCAAACTTCTCGTGTTTGCAAGATAAAGTAACAAAAGATTCTCGATCATAAAAAAAATATATATATACAGGATGGTCCACTAGAGGCTTTCCTTGTCTTGGAGAAAAAAAAAATGCACTCGAAAATCTAAAATTTAAGAACACTTTGAATCATCAAGTCCGTTTTTTTTTGCACCCACTAGAACTAGAGTTCCTACAAGACCAGCAAAGCCTCTGCTGCACCATCCTGTATGATATTAATAAAATTAAATAATTTCATGTAGTTACAATTCAAATTATATGATTATACGGTTAATTTGAATTGAAAACTGATTGCAAATCTAATAATTGAATAAACTTTGATTGAATTAATTAAAAATGTTTGAATAGTTGATGGAGAGTCTCATTTTCAATAAATATAGAACGGACTTTTTGGCGAATTTCATCCCAAATAGAATGAATCAATAGTTGAAGAAATGTTGATCAAAGTTTGTTTTATTGGTTGGTAGATTTTGTAAGTCTGCCGTGTATTATTGAAGTTTGATTGGAATTGTTCGATGAACTTGAACCGACTTTCCAATTTCTAAAATTCCATCAAATCTATTCATCGTGTACATTTCATTTTCAAATGACAATACATATTTCAACAATATGTATAGATGATGTACATTTGAGAGGGCATGGGTGGAGCTATATCTTAGAATCTTCCACAAACCGCACCTCGCCCTGATAAGTTTTAGATAGGGTATTGCGGTGAGGTGCAGTCGGCGGATGGTTAGCTCCGCCCATGCCCTCTTAAATGTGAATCTTCTATAGTTATTCGAAAATTGGAAAGCATTGATATAAATTCAGGGATAATTATTTGTAGTAAAAGTACAAGTGAGTGATATGTTCTGAGATTTGCTCAAGCGTATGGACTCGGTATAGCCAGGAGATAATTAAAATTATATCCGAACGTTTCAAAAATTTTTATAACCGCCTTTGTAGAACTGGACGCTTTCCAAATTATTATTATTATAAAAAGTATCGAGAAGAAGAGAGCGGCCGCAGGACTAAATCAAAAGTCTGTCTGAAGAATTGAAATAAAGAAAACCTCTGTCCAAAATTTATTACTACAAGATTGGAAAGCTCGCCTAAAACTTGACCAATTTTCACCAAATGACCAATGAAATCTGTTTTTTTTATTGATCCCCTTGAATTTCTATCAAGAAAACTCACCCCGTGTGACGCGGGCTTTATTAATGAACGCTCATTCTATTATTTGTTCCAAATACACTGTCAGCAACATGAACTTTATTGAATGAAATAAACAGTAATTGATTTATCATCCATGTAAAATTGAACAACCATATGGCGAAATAATATCCTTATCGCATCATTATTAGTAGTGATGGAACGGATAGTTGTTTGGCCGGATACCGAATACCGAATATTCGGCAAGCTGTAAGGCCGGATGGCCGGATATTCGGCGACCGGATATTCGACCTGTAGTTTAGCCTCATAAAAATATTGCAAATATAGTCGGAAGAATTAGCTCTGAGCAACTTGCGAGAATCAATTATTGTTTACTTGTTACTTAGGCAATCACTAATTTTTGTGAAATTATTTGTTACTTTTGAATATTTATTTATCGATATTATTGTAATTGTTTTTCATATTTT